>JAITYT010000075.1:1896036-1906550 GCA_025433975.1 Liostenogaster flavolineata
AAACGGATAAATAATAACTCAAAAATTCATGGGTTCGAATAAAAAGCGATAAAAAATAATTCACAATTATTCTCTTAATGAACGCAGGTGGCAGACCAGTACTGGGAACCATTGGACATTCAAATCCACATGCTCATTTTACTACTTCCACTGACTTTAATAAACTACATTAGAAATCTGAAGTTGCTGGCGCCATTTTCCACGATAGCGAACATCATCACGTTTATTGGACTCGGTATGATTCTAGTGTACATGTTCGACGATATACCACCGATCAGCGATAGGGAGATGTACGGTACATTGAGAAACTTTGCCCTTTATTTCGGAACGACGTTGTTCGCATTGGAAGCTGTTGGCGTGGTGAGTCTCATCTTTTCAACGTATCGTTTGGTATACGATACACACACACACGCGTATCATTCGTTCTCGCGATACTCACCGAACTGCAACGATCAATCAACTCGACAAGCGGAAAAATACCTAGGAAATACATAACGATTTAGAAAAGTCAGTGGGCTGCGTACACTTTGCCCTTTGCTTCTCGTTAAGCATTCTCAACGATCGAACGTACCAATTGTCGTTTGGACAATTAGTACGTAACGGATTATTAGGAGGATTCGTTACTGAGAAACAGAAAATTGAACTTCGTACGTCGTACGAGGCCGCGCCGAGAGTTACAGAAATATCGTGATCTTTCACCTTGCGCGTGCTTTCTCGATCGGTTAATTCCTTATCCGGACACTTATCGTTTATTCATCGCTATGGTGCGTCTCGTCTAGCCTCGTCTTCGTTGGCAATAATCGATGCTTAGGAGACGAATCAATGGCGCCGTCTCATAAATTGATAAGTGGTCACTTACGGGCAAGTTCGAGATTGTGGCGCTCCAGTGAACGGCATTACATCACTGAGACGCGCGTTATTGGCCGCGTAACGATGCACGATACGACGTAGTCAAAGATCGCGGAGACGCTCATCGCCGACTACGACAATAAGACCGACCGAGACCGGGATGATAAGATCGACTACGATGACGACTACAACTACGGAGTTACGAGACCACTACGTTACAACGATGCGTCTTTCAGATAATCGCACTGGAGAACAATATGAAAACTCCGCAATATTTTGGTGGTTACTGCGGGGTCCTCAACATCGGTATGACTGTGATCGTTGCTCTCTATATTCTCATGGGATTTTTTGGTTATATCAAATATGGCTCGGATGCAGGTGGAAGCATCACTTTCAATTTACCGGAAGGCGAGATGTAAGTTACAGTCAGCACGAGAGAAGATATTTCCTTTCTTACGTAGTTAAGAATAATATACGAAGAATGTTTTATAGATCGCACGTTGAAATTGAAACGTGCTGTACATATTCAAGACGAGTGTACCGTTTGAAAAATATTCTCCGAATTATAATTCTGAGTTATATGAAATATTGGACATTACGGTGTTCCATCGATAATTTCAACGAAATCGTACGAGACTGTATCGAGTAAAATAAAAACCCGTTGCTCTTAAACATTTTCGACAGAATTGGAATTTAAAATTGTATACTACTGATATCGTAAAATGCCGTTAATGCTTAACTTGGCTTTTTAAATAGGCAGTTAAAATAATCAAAGCGATTGGAGAAATACGTCTCGTTGTTGGAATTTAGCGAGTTGTATCTTATTATTATTTTTTTATCGAGGTAGGAATTTCTACGTACGCTATGAAACGTATATCTTTGGACATTTCGGATATCGATTAGATCCAATTATTTTCCTCGATAAAGTTTCGTATAAAAGTTCATCGATAGTCAGGGTTTCGTCGAAATAGCCGCGGGGAATACCGTAATTTCTCCTACTTGTCGTTAGATACCGTTTCTTAGACGGTAGCACGTCTGTGTCTATCCGTCTATCTATCCTCGTACATTTTACTTTTTTTCGGTGTCCTGCCGTCTGCGCATGATGCAAACCACACGGCTTTGCACGCACCGTGCACGCATCGACCGTTTTCCTTAACCTGTGGCAATGCTGCGAGAGTAAGACGCACGTCCGCATCTAAACGCATGGAAAGGTCGCGAAATGGACCGTCACGTAAGACGACAATCATCGAATTGTACCAACGAGTAAAAAGAAGTCTTGCGAAGCGGAGCATCTCCGCTCGTGAGATTCGCTAGAGGCGCTTTAACACGCAGAAATCGTTTGCACGTACTATGCACGTAGAGATTTTCATCTAGTACGAACCATCGTCGGTGCTTTCGTCGATTAAAATATTCGTTAACGCTTTGCCGGCCGCTGTCACGTACGCGTCACTTATTTTCACCAGTGATGATTCTATTTTATCGTTACAACATTTTTACACGAATACACATAGATGCTACTTTTAGAGAAACAACTGCTTTCACCGTTCTCCTTTCCTAATTTACCCATCGTCTTTCGTTAGAAGCTTTTATTACTACTAAAATTGATAGAACCTGCCGACGTCAACCACGTGCGATCGACAAAGTGTTAACGAACCTCCGGGACGTGGAAACTATTTTATCCTTTTTCCGCTTAAAAGAGATCACGCGTTTCACCTTCGAGCGCGATCCTTCTGCTCTTTTTATATATAATATTTTAAATAATAAATATTTTACTAGCAACTATTTAATCTTCCTTCGCGCCTTATTCGCAGAATGGCGCAGAGCATCAAGATAATGTTCGCCATTGCGATCTTCATTACGTACGCACTTCAAGGATACGTACCGGTTGAGATTATCTGGAACACTTATCTGGATCAACGGATACAAAACAGAAAGTTACTTTGGGAATACGTTTGTCGGACGCTCGTCACGTTGGCAACGTGTAAGTAGAGTACCGAAGTAAGGCGATCTCTTTGTATTGGCTTGTTCGGAGAGTAACTTCGTTTTTCTTCAGTTCTAACAGTTTTTCATAAAAACAACGTAAAAAAACATAAAACATAGAAAAGATCTTACGAGGAGAAGGGATTCTCTATCGATTAAATCGAGGGAATTATCGTAATATCGTCACGGATGGTCGATCGTGCGGTTAATGTCCATTGACCGGCTACGTTCTTCTAAATTATCGTCGATTATTAATTATCACGAGCTATGTAAGACGGAATCTTCGTTATGTCGCGAACGAAACGCGAAACGGACCGCGAACGCGGTACGCGAATTCACCGCGAATTCGCGCATCGATGGCCAATTTTCACGATCCACAAACCGCGTCGACGATTCACGAACGAACAACTCGGCATTGGTCGCCTCGAATCGACTCGATGCGTAAACGTTTTTTGCGTGCAACGATTGCAATCTCCATCGGGTCGTTTAGGAACGAAAATGGAACTTTCCGACAAAGTTTCGAGTAATCGTTCATTCTTAACACGTTGAACACCACGCCGGTCCTTAGAGACCGGCTGCAGACTTTGGGATCGTGAGACTAAATATTTTGCTTGGGCGACTTCGGTCGATGTTCGATCAAGACTTAAGAGAAGAATATAATATCGAAGAAAAAGTTAACGTAATTGATTGGAGCAGGGGATTTTGGGAAAACTCGAAATGCGAATAGAAAGAAGAATTTATTGCAATTGGGAGAAGTCAGGCGCTTTCCAAGGCGGTGGTTAGGCTCCTCTCGAAATCAGTCCGTTTTGCTTGCCGTATTTTGAGTCTTCTCATAATCCTCTGTTTTAATAAATTACATCTTCTTTTCTTCAATATTATATAATTTTCCTTAACCCGTTAACAGGATTTTAAATTTATATCACGTAAAAGTAAATTACGTAAGACGTAAATCTTATTTTAAGCATAACTAGCTTATTATAAAGCAATAGTATATCGATATTAATGAAAATCAATAATAAATATAGCAATAATAAGCTAAAAAGCTGCGTAATTAAAAAGGGAATTCCCCGGTTAACAGGTTAAGCCATGATCGAACACGTCGCATTAACCGATGTCGCCCAAGCCAAATGATCGGTCCCTAGGGACCGGCGTGGCGTATAACGTGTCGAGCGATCTTATCTGCGTCAGACGAAGACGAACGATTCACACTCTTCTCTCTTTTACAGTCACACTGGCGATCAGTATACCGAGGTTAGGTCTGTTCATCTCTCTGTTCGGCGCACTGTGTTTGTCCGCACTTGGAATTGCCTTCCCAGCGATCATCGAGATCTGCGTCCTCTGGGCCGAGAACGACTTGGGCCCCTTCAAGATAATGCTGATAAAAAACGTCCTCTTGATCGTGTTCGGCCTTCTGGGTCTCGTGATAGGAACGTACGTTAGCATCGTCGATATCGTCACCTCCTTCAAGTGAACGGGATTTACGTGCGCAATTAGCTAAAAGGAATCTCCATAGAGGGCATGTCTACAAGCTTCAATTTAGACGAGACGCGTGCCATAGATACGAGATATTGTACCTTATAACCAAATATCTAGGAAAGTAAGCAACTCGAGGCATTCAGGCAATGCTTTTGAATCACCGCCATTAGATAATCCCTAGATTAAATCAGATCTATGAGGTAGTTTACGAACGATTAGATCGACGTAGAACGCGACGTTATCGATTAAGAGAATAAGATTCAAACTCGCGATATTCCGTATGCAGATACGTCTATAGGATAATAATTATATGAATATATACATGTATGTGTGCACGTGCGAATGATGCATATATGTACGCATATATACGCATCAAATTCGAACGAAGTTATAGTACGTACACGGACATGAACGTCGACCAAATCTGTGATCGAGGAATTTATATAAATTATTAAGGCACAGATGGAGGATGGATTGAAAAAACAAAAAAAAAACAAAAAAAAAACAAAAAAAAAGAAAGAAACCATATTCAACGTTCGTTGAGAGATTATTCGTATATAATGAATACTCGCGTCACTACGACGTTACGTATTTTAAGTTTTGCCCGTACGCGTTACGCGCTAGTCGCACCCTAAAGATTCTTCGTCCTCGGTGATACGAGTACTTAGGAGATCGTATAAACGTGTTTATTCGTCGAGCAAGCTTCGCGTACGTATACAGTGTCACAACGAGCTGAGATGGAAAAAAAAGAAGAAGAAGAAAAGAAGGAAAGAAAAAATATAAAAAAAAATAAAGAAAAGAGATGCCAGTTTCCCAGAGCGTAGCTCACTGTTAACGCGGCTGGTATTAAATATACGCGAACGAAAGGAAGAGAAAGAAGAAAAAGAGAGGAAAAATAGAACGAGAGACGAGTCACATACCGTATACATATATCGTATTTTTTATCGATTAGTTTTTAAATAAACACGACGCGATGCTAAAGAAACAAAATGGTGAAATTAGGAGAGCGGAGGGAAGCGCGCGGAGAGAAAAAGCGAAAAGATATCCTTTGGTACCTGGTTTCCGTCCGAGCTCTCCTCGCTCGAGGAAGCGTTCGAGATCGTCGTACGTATTTAAAGTCTGATGTGTCCTTTGTCGCGTAAGATACGTAAATACCGTTGGTGAACGGTTGAGATACGTGAAAATGTGTTCAAGCGTGGATGCAACGTCGTAAGACCGATGCGATGTCGCGATAGAACGTAGAAAGCAAGGCGTTTCCGTCGAGTCGCTCCTCGGATACGCATCGTAAGATATTCGTCGAAATTACGAGCTATAAACTCTCTAACTTCGATCGTCTTTCGACGCTGCGACTAACGAGATGGCAAGAAAAATCAGTGGACGCGCCGGTGATACATCGACAGAGCGAATCGACCGGCTACGAAGAACACGGCTGGTGTCAATGGTACTTACGATACGAAGCGAAAGATTTCCGAGTAAAATCGATCTTGCCATTTTCTACGCACTGTACGCACCGTTCTTTTTTTCCCGTTCCGAAGCGATCGCGACGTTATGACGATGTTTTCCGCGTTTCCGAAAGTTTTCTTCTTAAAAAGCCTGCAACGTGTGCATTTGTAAATTTCATTTTTCCATTCGCAATTACGAATAATTAATAAACGAGCTATTCTTACCTTCTTGTCTTTGCTTGCGTTTCCCCCCGCCCCCTCGTCCACGATTTAGGTCGAAAGATCGACGTGGCGCGAGATTGGATATACGAAGGAACACAGTGACACCGTCGATCGTTCGACCTGTTCGAGGATTCTCCTTTCTCTTTAGGGTCGGTGACGCGAAAAGAAACGCAGACCATCGAAGAATGTTTAAATATACGCTTTTATACATGAGAAACCGAACGATACATCGTACAATATTAAATGCAGCATTTTCCTGATTCCCCGTAGAAATTCGCTTCGTTCCTGCCCATCCGTCGTACGATCGGATTCCTTCGCGTGCACGCACGCGCTTTTGCATTCTCCCTCCGTTCGTCGTCCGACTTACGAACGTATTTGTCGTATTTATCGGAAATCTTCGATCTCTCCCACCGACTGGTCGCGCCAACTCAAAAGATGGAGGAATCACGAATCTGTCGTAAAACGGAAGCTGCGACAGGGGGGAGGGGAGGTGCAAGGTCCACCACCACCACCGCCGTCGTCATCGTCGTCGTCGTCGTCGTCGCACCACCAACATCACCGACACCACCGCACCGCACCACACCGCACATCATCGACATCACTAGAAAGGACGCTCGAATAGCCAATGGAAAGAAAGGATAATAAAATGCGCGCGTATAATCGAACTGATTTAGCCTTCGGAGAACTTATAAGATTACGCGTGTTCACCACTGAAGTAACTACTCTGCATCATGAACAGTTTATCGATGGGATTGTGAATGGCCGCGTGCAAACTCTGAGACAGCGAGGGCGTGTCGTGCGACGGTGGCCCGTGGTGGCTGTGAGAGGCGCCCTGATGACTGCCGTCGGCGCCGCTACCCTCGTTCTCACCGATGTCGAAGCCGGCCTCCGTCTCGTCCAGCGACAAATCGCTGCTGCAGAAGCTCTCGCCCGAGTGTCCTGGATACGCGTCTGACCATGGAAGAGAAAAAAAGGAGGATTTTTTAACGTCTTTCTCGACCTAACCGTTCCTCCGCCATCGACCTAGCTCCAAGATGGCGCGCGCTAGCTCCGAGCAAACATCGAGAGATCGCGTTGCTCTCCCAGCCGATGTCCAGCCGATTCTGAGAATCGTTTCGCCATCGTTTCGAGCGGAGCCAACGCTTTCGTTGGATGGAGCACGTATTGGAACGAAATATATTGGATAAAAAGCAGGTATCGAAACGAGTACGTATTGGAAGAGTAGCCATATTTTACGTTGCAAAGATAATAGGAAATTCTAATTTGAGTACTTTTCGTCGTGGATGTGAAAGAGGTTCGCTCGATATTTCCAAAGGGTGAAATCTCGTATGCCCTGAAGTTACGCGTCGATAAAAATTGTCTTTAACCGTGTTCTCGTTAAATACTCGTTACCTCGCGATCATTTACGATCGCTTCAGCTTCTCGAGAGGAGGAACGATTCTCATTGGCAACCGAAGGCTGTATCGATGGAAACGATTTAAACGATGAACTAGCCGAACGTCTTAAGGGCGTTTTTTAGGACGAAAGTGCGATGAAGGAGGAAGAAGGACGGGGCGACGGAAGAGACAATATCGTTGAATGAAACTTCCTTTACGACGAATGAAGACTTACCGTCCGGCGAGTACGGGTTATTGGGGTTGAGCGGTTGGGTGGCTGAGGGGAAGCTAGACGATTCCCCATCGCGCATGTTCAGGGCGTTCAAGTAATGACCTGCGAACGAGATTAGACGATGTGACACTGTAGCCAAGCGTCTTACCAATGCCCCCATTAACCAGTCTTCGCGAATCTTTTTCATTTCTACCTCTTGGTACGATATCAACCCGAAGACGAAGAACAAGAAGAAGAAAGAAAATGTTCGAACCGACGGTCCGAATCGTGGCATCGTCGTTCGTTCTTCCCAACGAAACACTCTTCGAGCACAAAGAAAAACTAGCTTACGATCTTTCGCAATTGAACAAAGAAACGAGCACCATGATTCGTCTGGACCAACGCGCAAGCTTAACCCTTACGATGCCAGACGCAAAGTCAAAATACCCAAACGCTGTGAAAATCACTGTTTTCGTTTTAACGACGTAGCGATATTTTGTTCACGGAGAAATGTTTGACGTATCAAATTGATTGATCGTTTAAAACGTATAACCGAATATTTTTAGCGGATGACGGTTCACGCTACGCGCAACAGCTTTTACATTTAAGGTGCCTATCTCGAAGGCGAATTCAATAGCAGCGCGACACGAAAACAGTGAATTTAGCTATAACTTGGCTCGACGCTCTTCACGTAGATACTAAAGTTGCAGCTGCTACCAAATTGGTTGATCGTTTAAAACGTATAACGAAATATTTTTAGCGGATGACGGTTCACGCTACGCGCAATGACTTTTACATTAAAGGTTCCTTTCCGTCGTCACTTACGTTTTAAACCGCATAAACGATACGAAGGTCCGGAAGGGTTAAACTTGCTCGTCTCTAAGGCGAATTTAATAGCAGCGCGACCGAGCTTAGGAAAACGCACGGAGAAAGTCGACAACATGGTCGAGAAAGACGAGGGGAGTCCATGAGAGGCGATACGTACTGTGATCACTGTGCGGACTCTCGGGTCTGCGTTCCTCCTTGGGCTCCTTGTCCGACCCGGCCTCGGTCTTCGCCTTTCTCTGCAGCTTTTTCATCTTCGCCCGCTGATTTTGGAACCACACCTGCACGACGCGGACGCTCAACCCGGTGTCCTTCGCCAGTGCCTCGCGTACCTTCCTGCAGGGCTTCGGCGACACCTCGAACGACGCCTTGAACTGACGTCGCTGCGCCGACGTGAGGATGGTCCGGGGCCGTTTCGGTCCCCGACGGCCGTCGCGCGGCCGATTCTCGTCCAGCAGGTCGTCATCTGCGTGCAAGGGTCAAGCGTCATCCAGCACTCGCGCGGAATCGCGCCAAAGTCACGATCGTGGACGAACGATCGAGTCTTTTGGTTAACCCATTTGAATCGTGACTCTGCCTGAGCCACTGTGTTCTGATATCAACGTCGTTCGACCGACGATTAGTTAATAATATTAATATAAACTGCGATAAATTATAATTAATGTAGAAATTATAATTACAATAATATATAAATCAATATAGTATATAATATATAATATTAACATATAGTGTAATAAATTGTAATTATTATACAAATTATAATTTTAATAATAATAATATATAATATATAAATACGATAAATTATAATTATAATAGTATATAAATCAATATAATGTATAATGTATAATATTCGGATCCAAATGGGTTAAGGCGACACCTGCAACGTACGACTCGAACGAAGTACGCGAAAACGGTAGAATTTTTTTTTATATTGTCAGTGTTAAGACCCGAAGCTTAAATTGGCGTTAAGAGCGAGGTCGACGTGGAAGGACCGATCGGTTCGATCGTGTTTCACGTCTTCCTTGCAATAGAAGATTAATCGGAAGAAATTGACATTTTTATTCGAATTAACTTCTGGTAAAAACATGGAAACTGTTGACCGCTTCGTATCGATCCGATGGAAAAGTGCGAATCGCGCCATCTCCCGATAGACAAATAGACGGGGATGCTGTCGCCAGAGGCTGGACAAAATGTTAACTCGACCGTGGCGATTAGCCGTGAACTTCGGCGAGGTTTCGTACGTTGCCGTGTCTTCCTTACGGTCTCGTTATCGCTTTAGTTTAGTGAGATTACGAGGCGGATCGTAGGAGTTACTCCGAGAGGAGCGAAAGTTCTTACGTTTTATCGTGCCTGAGAAATTCAATTCAAGTTGCCGAGACGCAGCTCTGAATCGGGCATTTGCGTAAAACGGGACGGACAGTGGATACGGACGCTTTCGATCGGCCGTTCGTACGGACGAGGCACTTGGCAATCGTGTCCAACCATTGGTAACGCAACGTTGGTTAAAAGTCGTTAGAAATGATCGCAGTCAGCCAATAAACTCGTTCTAAGCGTATTTGCGTGCGTACGTTTATCTATCGACGAAAAATCCATGGCTACAAACTGCTCTTCGTTCGGAAATGACAATACTAGGTCGCTTCTCACGCAGCCGGTAGCTTTCTTTTTTTTTTCTTTAAAGAAAAGAAGGAATCGTTCTACCGATTACACGGACCTTACGGATTACGTTTCTACGACGAGTAACGGCAAGTTATTAAAAATGATTTCAATCTCTTGCAAGTCGGATTGGCGTTTCTTGAAAAATTATCGTATCAATGCAACGTCAGCTAATCGTTATCGTGTTCTTCCTGCAGATTATTTGGAATCATCTCTAATTACGCTTGTTTAAATGTAATTACCTTGAAAAGAGACAGCCTTGTATCGAAATTCTTGAAGGTTTTTACTTTGGATGACTTTAGATTGTAGTACAACCTGTGAACAATGCAACAAGGTATGTACAAAACGTTTGCGTACGGCGTTATTTGCTTATTGCGACTGACTTTCTCTTTGTATCCGTAAGATATCGTTATCGCGAGAGAGAGAAAGAGAGAGAGAGAGAGAGAGAGCGAGAGAGAGAGAGAGAGAGAGAGAGAGAGA
>JAITYT010000075.1:1968199-2001149 GCA_025433975.1 Liostenogaster flavolineata
TAGGAATGACATCCGGTTTGATAGGAGTACCTTTAGGTTCCTTTATAGCACAAAAATTGAGAGTATTTTGGCCAGCAGCTGATCCTTTAATATGTGCTGCAGGACTGTTAATAAGTGCTCCATTCATATTTTTCGCATCGATTACTGTTAATACAAATTCTGTTTTATGTTATTTCTTAATATTCTTTGGACAAATATCTCTGAATTTAAATTGGGCTATTGTAGCAGATATTTTATTGGTAAGTTAAATAATGCGTTTGTAATATTAATTTTACTGCTTTTTGACTTTAAATTTTTAAATATGTAGTATGTAGTAATACCAACCAGAAGGTCCTCAGCAGAAGCTTTTCAAATACTTATTGCGCATGCATTTGGAGATGCTGGAAGTCCTTATCTTATAGGTTTGGTAAGTGTTAATATTTTTTTCGTTTTTTTTCTATTTAAAGAGTTTTATGTTACCGTAAATGTTAATTATAAATTTTTATTATAGATATCAGAAGGTCTAAAAACGATACTGTTACCGGATATAAGTGTAACTGGAACTATGAGAAAAGATATTTTAGAAACTTCCGATCCTGTTGTAGAGTTTCGTAGCTTACAGTATGCCCTGTTTCTAACAGTTTTTGTAGAAGTACTTGGTGCTCTATTTTTCTTCCTTACAGCATTGTATGTAGAAAAAGATAAAGCATTAGTGGAGCTTGCTCTTGCGGGTAAGTGAAAACTATTTTTATTGTTGCTCTTGGCTGTATTATGTGTTATGGCTGAATTGATACTGAGCTTGGCATCTTAACTGCATGTTAACATTGACTTTATTACTATTGAAACTTGATGTTTTGTATGCGATATTATTATAATAAGTAATACTTATTTGGGGATAATTTCGTAATTGTGCGCTTGAAATTTATTTACTAAACCAAATTTTCTGTCTGTTTCCTTTTACATAACAGATTGGTTGAGATTGTAAGTCTGATTTTGTATTAATACACAGTGTATGTCAATTTTATTCTTACTTTTATCATATATCTTTTTACTCATTTTTCATTTATTCATTCAAGTTTTATAAATAAATCTAGTTTGACAATTTTATGTAATCTTACATAAATGTACAATTTGTGATTGAAACGTATAATGATCCAAAACGTAATAAAAATAATGTGGAATTATATTACACTTAATACATTAAATAAAATTGTTTCTTTTTTATGTTTTAAATTATCATTATAGTTAAATTTTAACGAAAAGTTTGATGAATATTTTAGTTTTATTTATCACCGATTAATGTGGAATGTGCATGGAGTTATTTTTGTGTAATATGCAAATATATTTCTTACAGACAAATATCTAGATACTAAGAATAATGGGCAAGCTGAATCAACGCATTTGTAGATCATCACTGGGTTTCATCTGATAATACGCTGTATATCTGGTACACAATTTATTTTTATGATTTCATAATTTAATTTTGTTAATACGGTAATCAATTTAATTATTTTTATTTTTTAAATTAAATCGATTAATTTATTGTATTTGTTCTATTGTAAAATCAATTAATTGGTTACTTTTCTATGTAGTATTTCAAATTTTAATTACTTTTTTATTTAACAATATATATATTTTGTACAAGATACTTTTTTTCAAGATAATAATCTGAATTAGTATATGAATCTAAAAGTTATGAAATCCTATAACATATTAATATTTTGCGCAGATTAAGTTCTCCCAATTCAGCTGTTTTAGTTTGGGACATTGAGTATATTGGGTTATAAACAATTTTAGGTATACAAATGTTTCAAAATTATTTGTAAATTACCATGATTTAACATTACTAAAATAAATATTTCTCTGTAAAAAGTTTATGACACATATTTCAGAAATAATTCTGCTATTTCTATTATTTATATGAATACATTGTGTGTAATATAAAATATTCATTGAGTATTAATTTTTATATGAAGAAACACTTAAATAAGTTTTGAAAATAATATTGTTTGTTATATGCGAAACATAATTAAATTGTTTATCAGTTTAATATTTTTTTCATTTTATTTTGCATTCATCTTTAAATTACATTGTGATTATATTTATTTTTGTTAATATGATCGTACTAAAAATACTATTTCGTTATTTTCTTTTTTATTATTATTTTTATTTTACAATTATAAATTTGCATGAAATGCTTTAACATTACTATCATACATTCCTCATCTAAAAATGTTATGCCTACAGATATTAGAGAACTTATTTAACTCAAAATATTCTTTATGAAATATTGACATATTTCATATTTCGTTTGACTTCAATAAATTTATTTTACAGTACTAAATTTTAATCGAAATATTTATTAAGATCTGATATCAAAACTAATATTGCAGCTTGAATACGAATTATAAAATCATAAATCTTTTAATATTATATAATTTGGAATAATACGATATCAAATTTTAATTTTAATTTTAATACTGCTTGGCTGCTGTTCGATTTTTTACTATTTTAGTAAAAAACATTGGCACGTTCTTTGGATTAAACGAGAAAACTGTATATTTGATAAAAAGTGTACTTTTTTAAACGATAAATTTGAATATTTCTTATTTTTATTGATGAAGCTTGCCTATACAAATAATTTGAGAAAAATATATAACTATTATATATCTTTAACTGTTATATATTATATTTTTTGTTTTATATTATATATTAACTGATATATTTTTAAATTATATATATATAAGTTTGGCATATGTTATGAAGTATTGTATATATTTGGACTGTATTATTGCACCTTTATTTTTTAGTTAATTGCATGCAACATATCACAAAGAAAATTAAAAAGTAATAATTTGCATGATAAAAGATTTTTTTGTTTTATCATTTTATAAATATGGTAAAGGAAGGAGGTGTAACATGCAAAACAAATTTTAAAGTAATTATCTTATAATTAATAACCTAATTAATAATCAAAAATAAATACGTATTTTTATACTTTTAAATAAATCATTTTAAAAGAAAATGATTAAATTTATATTTTTCTTGTATCAAAAAGAAAATCATGTAGGATGTTTTGAACAATAATAATAAATTTAAACAAAAAATTTTTATAAGTTTTAATAAACATTTTAAAGTATTCTTCGATCATTATGTTAACGTTTATTATGCATGTTAATATACAAATGCTAGTAGTAGAATAATTTCTTTTTGAAGTGTATTTGCGTAATTAATTTTATATGTACAATTGTGCAATAGGAAAAGGACTACTGCTAACTATCCAATAGATCTATACATGTATTTATGCGTATTTATACAATATTTGTACATTCTGGAACATATTACAATTATTATAATATACCTGTTTATTATTAAATGATATCTATATGTATTTATGAATTATTTTGTTTTAGGTGGAAGTATTTCAGATTCAGTTTGTATATGTAATGCTAATGATGAAATTGAGAATGAATCCCAGGATAACACGATTAAGCCATAAAGATGTACTTATAAATTTTAGTGATAAATTGGAGAAAGTGTAGGCAATAGGGGAAAAACTATTACAGTAAACTTGTAAAAATAATTTTGGAACATCATTTATTTTATCACTTGTTAACAAGTGCTGGGTATTAAAGAAAGTTAAGTAAAATAGGCTTAGAAAAAATTTGATAAAATCGATGGATTCCAACTGGTTTAAATTACTTTGAAAAACACTAATTAATTTAAAGTTTTCAATATCGGAATAAACTTTAGTGAATATAATAAATAAGTAAGTAAGTGTTTTCTTACATCACACATTAACGACAAATTTAAATTGTAACAAAGAGTTTTTAGAAAAATATTGATACGAATATTTCATAATATTAGTCTCATGAAAATTATACGGAACAGTTCAAGTTATTGCTGTTAATAGTGTACAGAATAATTAATTTAAAAAAAACGCCTCTGTGGTTATATATACACTGATATAAATATTATATTATATTTTTATATTAGTTCCTAATTGATATATAAAATAATAACACAAAATGTAGATAAATGTTCGTTGAACATAACACCTTTGCTCATATTAACAATCTGCTATTTTATAGATACTTTAAAAGTACCATAATTTGTCCTTGTAAACTGTATTATAAATAAAAATACTAGTATAAATATTTTAGGAATAAAACCACTCTAATCTAACCATGTCCTATTAATTACATTGTCGCAAATTTATTTAGTAAAATCGTATGATATTTTTATGAAAATAATCTTAAAAATATTATTTTTAACTTTTCTATATTACCCTTTCTATATACTATTTTTTGACTAACTTTTAAATAAAATTTAAATTGAATTCGTTTATTTCAAGTATCGTGTACTTACGATTGGATTATATAAGATCCCGTCGGGGAAGCTGATTGGTTGATTGGATTTCGTAATGGGCGGGAGTGGTCGGGCGGTCAATCAACATTGGTAATTTCCTATTTCAAATTTTGCATGCAATTGTGGTACAAGCAAATCGGTCTATTTACCATATCGAGAGAAATTTCGTTATATTTTCTTGAATTTCGTTTTGTGCCAATAAAGTTCCGCAACGACCAAAAGAAAAGTGTGGTCGATGTTGCACGATTGTCAAGTTCATCAGCAGCGAGAAGAGGATTACGATAGTTTTATAGTGAGTCGAAAATAATCAGTAGCATAAAGAAACGGAAGTGTTACAACGATGGGAGGGACATCGAAAAAATGTTTAGTATTCGATATGGAATAGTTGCTTTACTAGGGGATTGATAAAGGACCATGCCAATAAATACCAAGTTGGTGTCTACCAACGACTATCAGCGATCGTTCAATTAATTTATCCACAGTAATTTATATATATGAAAAATATTCGAATTATTTGGTGGTAGAAGCGGTTTCTTTCTCTCTCTCCCTCTCCCAGTGAAAGCAAATACAACCTCTCGATCAAACGATTTTCGAGTATTTTTTCTGTATTTTGGAGATGTAATATATTACGAGTAAAATAATAAATGAACGAAAAAGATTCGGAAAAATACGCTTAGCGAAAGAAAAAATATATGTAACATATGTAATTACATATATACGCGTAGAAAGAAAATGGACAAATTGACGATTCGAAAGAATCGATAAATTTTAATGAAAATTGTAGAAAATTATTGAATCATATTGGGTGAGCAAGAAAATAATTTCGGTTTACACAAACAGATGGCGTTATGTTTTTTTTTCGATGACTTCTGTTAGCTTATACAAGAAGCGTCTTTATACGGTGTTTTCTCCATGTCGAGATTGCTCCATGTACGTATACGTCTGCACGTACGTACATATCTCTATCTATTTACATTTATGACCACATGCCTACGCGCGTACATCGTGAGCCGTCACGTTGCGTCCCTTCCTTTTTTTCAATTTCATTAGATATTTTTAGATATTTGTAGGTTTGGTTAGGTAAAAGAAAAACGAAAATATGCAACGCAAGGAGCAATCGTTTGTGATATATCAAAAACACTGAACTTAAACCGCTAAACACGGAATATTATTTATCGATACTCTTTTAGATTGAAATACCTATGTCAGGAATTAGATGTCTTTTAAAAAAAATATATTAATCGAATGGATCGTGCTTCCTAAGGTTTTCGTTCGTTTTTTACTTTGTCCTCGAAGAAAATTGATAATATTCCTTGATCGCTCATGATCATGGTCTATCGTGATAGTTCGATTCAGTGAACAATTCGAGACCTCAATGAACGAACTGTCGCCATTGGAGTTGCTTCGAATCCATACCATCCTCGTTATCATCGGACATTTTGCTGGCTGTCGACACAGAGCGCCGATAGGCATAGATATGTAAATCATGCATGTATATGCATGTGATGTATAAATGTGTACGTAATATCACGAAGGACATGCGTCAATAACGCAACGCGTAGGGCTTACGAATTAATTCGATTTACGTATGATTATAATTACACCTTTTTCCACTCGCTTTTATCTTTTTCATCCTTCCGCTTTTTCTTCATCTTTATTCGTTACATTCGTAAATATGCGGCACTGTTCTATCTTTGTATCTCTTTCGTGCGAGAAACTGACGGGTACATACGTTCTTATAGAAGAGCCATTTAAAAATTAAAGCGTGGATTTATATAACCAAAAGGAGTTTCAAATTTCCCCCTGGAAACGTATTATGTATGTATGTGCATACGAAGCATGCAATTTGCAAATGCCTTCCGAAATAGAAGTAACGTGGTCACGCAATCTCATGCAAATAAGATTCTTCGGGAAAGATGGAATTCTCGAGAAAGGAGAGAGTGAACGATATAAACGATAGCAGGACCATCTTGAAGTCACTGTCGTGATAAGCGTAAATATGGAATATCTGTTTGTGTATTGGGTTAACAAGAAAGTGATTTCAATTTATTAATGTGAAATAAAACTCAATTTTTTATAGCAAGAATGAACTTTAATCAATTATGTATTGTCAATATTAAATAGACATTATTTTTAAATACTTTTAAATAGATATTATTGTATTATTAAAGATTATATAATACGATACTTTAAGAAAAGTAAATAAAAATGCATAAGTCGGCCTCCTATTTTTAGGTTTATATTCAGAGCGATGAAAGGAGATAGTAAACGGACAGAAAAGGTGAACAATTGAATCCTTCATCTTTTTATTACTTTTTAGGCCTATGAGCTTACGATTTTTCGTAAGGTCGATAATAATTTGATTGGCGTGTTTTATTATTTCATCCGATTAGACGTTTTACGTGCATTTGATGCGTATTCTACTGTCAATATATAGAAACGGAAGAACGCGAGTGGATCGTCGACCGCAAATACTTGTGGTACGATAGAATTTACCTTCCTTGAATAAAATCCCTCGAACTTACAGAGCTAACAGTGTTAGGTGTCAGTCGAATTACGCTTTGGATGTGTAGTGATGGAAAAAAAGTAATAAAATAAGTAATATCACTTTAACTTCTTCGTATGACGGTCGTTTAATACTTTCGATTCTCGTGTAACACTTCGAAAACACAACTTCAATCACAGTTAATTTCGAAACTCATTCGAATGTTTTTCTTTAATTAATTCAATTAGACTTAATAACGAAGACAAACAAGCGACGAGAACTTTCAGCCCGTTAAAGAAAGAGTTAGGCTAGCAATTTGAACGGCAGTAATTATGGAAATTAATAAAGTATCTCATTTGAAACGAATACTCGTTATTCTGATATTTGTATGTTTCGGTTTTATTAAAATATCGAATTTTTATTTATTTTAATTTTTAGTTTGTTTCAATTTCAATGTATGAAATTTTAATATCTTTGAAGATATATACTCGGAATAAATTTTATTTTTATGAACGGCAGCTTCGCTTTTCTATGACCTTGGGTGATTAAGAAATCGAGATATTCGATGAACTCGAACTTCTAGGCGAAGTTCTACGAATTCATCGATGAACGATGAACGATAACCGACGATTTAAAGTCGAAGGATACCACGTTTCTCGTTATTTCGCTCACGATTCTAAGGGTGTATACGTGGATCCGTGTCACGCGATTCCGCCTCTGACATTTATCGATGGTGAGACTTTTTAACGGAGGAACGTCAATTTCAGTCGTATAGAGTGCATCGCGTTTAAATGTATGTATTTAATTGAATTTCAGTTTGCAGATATGGCTATTTATTATGCATAGATTTGTCGACGAAAGCATTTTCGTTTTTTTTTTCTTTATCCCATGCGTTCGTGCGTATATGCAGGAGATTTCGACCAAAGCATATCGCTCGCTAGCTCGTCTCTCGACCGATTTAAACGACGCAAACGCGATATTTTAAATATTCGCATTGACAGTCGCTAGCAATAAGAGATTTCGAGTCACTGTCGAATCAACGTAACGATACATCGACGAGCTCGTTACGATGGATTAATTTGCGATACTCGATTTTATCCCTATGGTTACAAAGAGGCAATCGTACGACCTACGATTTAAAGACATTCGTCAAAAATATTCCTTGTGCGATATCAAACAGAACGTAAGCGTGTCGTTCGTGCATGATTCTTCTACTCACCCTCTGCTGATGTGTGCATGGATATCTACAGCTGGCGTTATCCTACGAAATTCGTACTTTTTTTGACTCATCGATCTTTCGATTTCGATCTTTAGATCTCAAAGTTTTAAGACCTAGCCTTGCCACTTAAAACGTTTTCTTTTCATTACTGTCCAGGTTTATTCTACCGCTTCGAATGGAAATACAGTGGCGAGGATCAGCACGTGACCCGTCGATTTTTCGGACGATGTTCGCGGGTGCCACTAGGACAACAGAGCGCGGTGGAAAAAGTTTGACCGATTTCGTAGCTCTAGTATTGAACCGACTTTCACGTGAAAGGTCAACTACCGTGACATCGGGGTCGAGTTGTGTTCGTGTCTCTACCCAAGGAAGTAAGTGTCTCTGTGTATCTCAGTATTTCCTCGAAGCGAAGATCCGTTCGGTTACGATTCGATTAATCCCTTGGCTGGGATTTGAACGTCAGGGAGACGTAGTTTGTTCTATATATTCATTTATTTATTTTTAGAGATTGACTCGTAGTTCTATCGTATCTTTAATTACTGCCTGTCGTATTTCTACGTAAAGCGTGCCACGTAAAATAAATAAAGTTACGTACAGTCGAATTTGTTACGTACGGAAAGGAGCGTGGTAGAAATTGCATCCTACTTTCCTTTTTCTCCACAGCACTTTGATAGGTCGTTGAGTTAGCAAATCACATCCAATCGAGCAGCCAACGCGCTATTCGTGCTCCCAACGTCGCGATCGTTCAGACGTCTTTACGCTGAGAATCGAGTAGGGCGGAAGAGCAGCTCGAAATGGTCGAGACTAGTTCGTATTTCCTGCTAGCACATATACGCATACACCGCGTGTAGGGCGATTCAACGAACGTAACGCATTGAACGCCATTCGCGACCTATCGGAAGCTCCTACCGAACAATTTCCGTGTTCTGCCGAACGCTCGCATCCGTTGTACTATGATTCTCGTCGGTTCGGTCGGTCGTCCGACAATAATTCAAGCTTTCCATATCGTTGATATTCTGTTACATGGAAGCTGCGTCAGCATCGCGTCGCTTCGGTAAGCTACGGTTTCGCGTTACACCCTTCTGTTCTGTCCTCTGGTGGTTCCATGAAATCCACGTTCGATGACTCGCGCTTCGAAGAGTCTATTCGATCTATGAAATATTCATTCTTTTTTGCTTCAACGTTTCCTCCTCGCTGCCTCGACATCTTCTCCGTGATTTAATTAATGAATCAAGACCTACGGTATTATCGGTACGTAGGTGAAGCGTGAGTTATGCGACCTACGTATGTTTTGCGTGTAGGTTTTGCCAATCGAAGTACGGTTAAAATATTCTTTCCTTTTTTTTTAATAATTAATATATTTTTTTATTTCTATGGACTCACGAAGTGAACTTCCAAGCGTTTCAAAACTATGATTAAATTTATCCTTGCTTGTTGATTTAAACGATGAATGGCGCCTGGCCTCGATTCGCTCGCTCTTAACGCAGCCACGAGGTTCGGAACGTTTCGTAAATGTTTAATCGCAGGAACAAATTAATGATTGATAGTAAAAGATAAATTTACACATTGAAGTTACTTTGAAAGCGATCGATCTCGGTAACCTCCTCTCGCAAGAATGAAAATAAACGGAACTTTCTTTCGTCTTTTGCTTCGTTTTGCCTCTCTCGTGCTTTCACTCGGATCGAATTAATGATAGCCATGCATTTTGAATTTTTCGTCGAAATTACGAATCGGCCGCGTTTTCGAAGCGAACGAAACGTCGTCATTTTGCGAAACCTCGGTATTTCATGATTACACAAATCCATATTTAGGTGCGCGCACATAGCTGGACGTTGCACGACCACATGTTGTTTCAGTGCACCACCATGTTTATCGACGGTGCATCAGTACTAAACGCATTTTGACACGAACGCAGCGTAGCTATGGTACGATTCACATAAATTTACAGCAATAGCGCTTGTGTAACTGTACTTACCGCCTCGGTGTCATATCCGTTATGTACGTTAATTTTAGGGGTTGCTACCATCGATCGCGGAGTTTTGCTTCTTATGCGGCTCGATCAATCGGACATCGTATTTTACGAGTACTTCGTCGATCGTTTATTTACGTAATTGACTAACTGGTTAACTTAATCATCATCTGTTGGGTATACTTGACTCATGGGTTAGTCGAACATCAAATAGAATTTTTTTTCAATGCTCGTTAAATGCCTCGATGTCTTCGATTTGATCGTATCGCGAACGAAAAACGCCAACGGCGCTATGTTACATGCGTAATTTCTTATTCTTTTCCTTCTTCTTGCTAATATAAAGTTAACGTTCACGAACTCGCAAATGCGTCACTGGTCGTAAATTTCAAGTGGATCTGTCACGATTATGATTCTCTGTACGCCGGTGTAGGAAGCACGAAAATGTACGTTCGTAGGAGAATGTATTATTTATATGTAATATCGCAAAGTCTAAGCCGACCTATCGCAGTTTCTTTTTCGCATAAATTTACGATGTTCAGAGTTTCTATCGAACGAAGCTGATCATAACGTAGCTTCCGTGGAAATCAATGAGAAGGAAATATGCTCTCAGTTTGTTGGAAAATCTGCTAGAAAATATATTCGTCCTTTTTGCGTGATAAATCCCCGAGGGAATTGTTGGAGATGGTTAATTGTTTCTTTTTTTAAAAAAGTAAATTTTTACTTCGTCAGAAAATATTTATATCGCGATATCCGACCGCAGCTGTATCTGTACCCAACCATTTGTGCTTGTAATTACAACCGCACTTATTTTATAATTCCCTTTTCCGAAGTCTCATCAAACTCTCAAGCACGATTATCTCGAGGGCATTTGCGCTCATTTAAGAATTTCCAACGACTATGCGCTCCTCTAAAGAAAAGCCACGCCTTCTAAGGGTCTCGCGATGATGCGAGGTTACGTAAAAGGGAGAAACCTCTGACAGGGAAGAAATATAGGAGAGAAAGAAGAAAAGAAGGAATTAAGTTCGATCGGAATCGACTCCAAGAAGAAGAAGAAGAAGGCGAACTTGGATAAGTTCTTGCCATTCCAAGTTTGACTCTTTTTCTGTTCTTACGAACATTCGTCTTACTTCCAAAGAACTTGTGAAAATTAGAAAACAGTTTTTTTTCGATATGAACACAATGGCGACGAACGAATATTACATTTCGAATTTAAATTAAACGGAAAACGAAAACAATTTTAATCCGAATGATCGAAACGGTTAGTACAATAATAATATCGTTTTTATTTATTCTTTTTTGATTAGATTAGAATATTTCATCGATATTCATAGAAAGTAATTTGATTCTTTCAAACAGAACTAGCGATTGATTTTGTTTTAATAAAAATGTTGCGACTATATGCTGAATTGATATTCAAAATTTTACGAGTATCTTTAATGACACAAAGAAACGCGGTCTCGTCAAAAAGAGCTTTCAAAGCAGCTACAAAGTCGTTAAATTATTTTCGGCTTTTCTTCAAATATACACGAACCGACCGTCGTAGTTTCGACATTCGTAGAAACCGACAAGCACGTTAAAATATTCGACTACTTAACATTATATACATATTTTTGTCCATTAGAAAGAATATCAATAAATTAGCCGTAGAAGAGATACGATAGTCTCAACTTCGCTAACTCCTCTTATATAATATTATTATCCGGAGTCTTAAATTAAAATCAACGAATCGATACGAACATGGTCTTTCTTCTCGCCTTCGCTATTTTGAGCAAAAATGTAAGAATGCACGCGAGAGTAACTCGAAGAAAACGTCGCACTCGCGGAATGGCGACGAGGTACGGTAATGAAACGTTTTCAATTGGCGTTCAGACGTGCGTCGCTGTTAAAATAGGAAGTAACGAGAAGAGAGAAAAAAGACAAAAGGATCGATGCATCTGCGCGAACCGAGCGACGTTGATACATTTCGTACAAATTTCGCGAAGGAACGCGGGTTTAGCTTCTTCTCCCTTTCCTTTTTCTCTTGGTATTTAAACCTTTTTAAAAGGCAGTAAGAGAGCGAATAAAAGAGAAGAAAGAAATGAAATTTCAATCGTTAAATTCATCTAACTCAATGGAACGTCCTTCGATAAAATACGGTTATCGATCCGTTATAATCGAAACTATTGAAAAACCTTAAATGGATCGCGGTGTTTAAAGCTTGCAAAGTTGTACAAATAACATTTCTTTTTTTCGTCAAAAAGAACGAATTACACGAAGAGTAGAAATTAATTGCATTAAGCTCGACGTATGGATTTTGTCATCGACGATGACAAGTACGTAAAAATTAGATCAAAGGAAAAAAGTACGAAGAAATGGAAAAGTCAAGGAATCCCAATGAAGATAAAATTTACGGATTAGGTGCGTTTAAATCGGAGATGGCGCATCGAAATCTTCTCTAAATTGTTTAATTTCGTCTAAATTCCTATTTTGATACTTTAACTTCGTTGGTCTTTCAGTCGGTCGGTTAGTTAGTTCTTCGATCAGTGAAAGGCTGCACTATCAGCACGTACGCCTTTGTTGAGACTTCCGAGGTTCGACTCGACGTAGGACGTGTTCAGTAAGAAACTTTAATAAACGTAAGTACAGACAGGTAAGGTATTACGTGCGTATGTAGAGAAGTGTGTACGCCGTTAATACGGTAGTTACCTGTACCGCAACAATGCTCTGTTGGACTCACAGCGAGTAAAACCGCAAGCCTCGAGATCGGAATTGGGACGCGAGCTAAAAGCAACAAATTATTTACGGAGTTAAGTAACCCGTAGGTAGACACGAGATAATTCTTCGACAAACATAAGGGAGATTAAAATTGCGATGTCGGTAGCTACCACGCTCTAATTCTACGCGCTTTCGCGTCTTTATAGCTCGCGGTACCTTGGCAACTCGGATCCCCATTTTGCGTTGGTAAGATAAGACGTCTTCTTTCTTGGCAATGATAGTTGCGGTACAATGGCTGATTTCCCGAGTTCCAATCTTATTTCGTCGTTCAAGCGTTAGAACTCTACGAATGCCTCGCTTACCTAAGACGTATTTCTCTTTGATTCGATCGATCGACGTTTGGTCCACGTTTAATCGATTGCAGTTACTCTTATTTTCTGTTGTTTCTACAGTTAGATTTTTGGGAAATCGAGTAATACTATTGCTACTCGAAACTCGAATATTGCACTTATTTTACATTACTGTTACATTATTACATTAATTTTTAACACAGGAAGTAAGATTTAATTATTAAGATCGGTGAATTACGAAACATCAATTAGACCATCCATTAAGACCTCATCCATTAATTATAACGAGGTTTGGTACGGCTAAAGAATTGTAAAAACGAACATCCATTTTTGAAGTGCAATAAAATTCCAGATGTTTCACCCGGGGCAATGTGACGAGGGTCTCCTTTGTCTTCCGTCAAAGGGTAACCACGATTCTTTAAACTTTCAAAGAGCACCCGCCAGTCAGTTCGAAAGTTAAAGAGACGGAATGTTAGCCGAGATGGAAGCTTTTTCGTGCTCCGAATAAAATTCCTCTTTAAAACGTGTGGTCGTAACTTTATAGGTGGGCATCGAACTGATCAAGAAATTCAAGGAATTCAACCATTTAAATTATTTCGGTTAATATGATAAAAGTCATTAAAACTCTATCGAGTATACGATTGACTGAATGGAGTAAAGTAAATTTAAACGGATCGAAGTGAAGCCTTATTCAAACGGAGCTCATATAGTTGGTATTAATTCTATTTAACCTTAAAATCCAAGCGCTTTTAAACCTAGCCATTAATAAAATTAGTTTTTTCGTGATCTCTGAGATACATAGAGAAGAACCTTACCAATTAATTATTTGCGTTTAATTTATTATTAAGCAAGGTTATTAAGCAAGTTTGAACAAAGTATTGTTTGTATTTCTACCACTTGTCGCGTTACCTCAAAATTGTTATCCCGTTGCTTTAGCAAGTTTATTTAAATAGCTCTTATACAAATCAATGTTGATAAACGTCATTCGTTCAGTCGGTTCGTACTTTATCTTATTGATATCTTGATTTGAAAATTGATACATTTACCCAATCTTATGATCATTGAGGATGACATTGAACCACACCTAAGTACATGTAAGGGAGAGTCGTACGATACCAACCAGCGTGTGGTACCGATCAAGATTAATTCTGGTTATTTTATTAAATATTTAGAAGGATTATATCCTTTAGTAAAAGAAAATTTTTAAAAATTAATGATTAAGCGTACGTTGGATGTTCGCGAATTAAGGAAATATTAATTATTTTACTTGCAATTTCTTTGCAAAATAAAATTTGTATTAATTGGTCGGTATTAGACAACAGAAATTTATAACATTTTACTCTCGTAAATTATCGCCTCTTATTATGAATTTTCACAAAGCGAATCCTCTCCTTTTTATTAGATTTCTATAAATTCTAAATGTCTTAATTTTTTACCAATTTTAGATGAACTGTCTGAAAAAAATTACATCGATGTCGCAAATTCTAACTTTTAAAATTCTTCGTATTACTATCACCGATAATGTTGGACTTATTACTTGGCTAGATAATCCGTTTATTTGTTCAAGTGGTAAATATTACATTAATTGAGTATACCAACCAACGTATTTGTAAATACAAAACATTGATGGTGTACGATTAATTAAAAAGACCTATGGGAATTATCCACGAATATTGTTTAAATGAAACGAAGCGCGAAACGGAAAGTTCTCATGTTCATTTATACAGACAAGAAAATGTTTTTACTCTGGACGCCGCTTCGTGGTTTACATATTCTGAAAAAAAGGTGAGCCATGTCCATGATACGTATTTCTCTACATACATATGAATGTGCACTCGCATACGTGTCCACTACGTGCGACGTTCCATTTACGTGCGTTGTCACCATTTTTGCACTGGATGTGCGAGCTGCTCTTCGTACGCTCTTGCAAGACATTTCCGTAAGGAATGCTTTACTAAAACTTTCGGAATGCGTTCCGTGACTCGACCTAAGGAACAAAAGTTCCAATAAGACGATGTTATACAGGCCACTTTCTTGAATTATAACGATTCACGGAAGCGTACGCGCTAGAGACAAGTGTGATTCGATTCTATCGATGTCAATGGTAAACGTTGGTTTTTAAGTTTCCGGAAACACAAGACGAGGTTATGGGCATTTAATGGAAGATAAGGTACAATTTGATACATTTTGAAAAACTTCGGAATAATTCTGCGTGAAAATTATCTTGTTATTTAACGTAGAAATGATATTCCATAATACGCGGCATATTTGTGGAAAACAAATCATATACAATGAAAGCGCCTGTTGTTTTTCTTTCCTCGTAGTACGGTTTTAAAAATTTTATATTATTTTCCATTCGTGCTTTTTATTAAATTATTTGTATTAAATTAAAAATTAAAAGTTTACGGTTTTTTCATAAAATGAAATATTTATATTGCGAAGAAAATCATAAAATACCACAGTCAAAGGGAAAGAAAATAGAATAATTGACCTGCACGATCAAAGGGAGAAAAGCTTTTAAATCGTTGAAGATATACTACGCGTTTTCCCGTAGGACTCTTTCTCGTACCCATTGAAACGTCTAGTGCCATCGTTTTGGTACTGCCTGAAGCACGAAGGTTGTTGAAATCACAATGAAAGGGAACTTTTGCGTATATCTAAGAAGATAAATAAAAATCGTCTTTTTATTCGAAAGAAAAATTTGTAGATTTTGCTAAATAAATACGATAAAACTTTGGATTGAAATGAGAATAAAGCAGAAACAGTGAATTTAAAACGGGAAAACGGTACGGATTTTTAACGTTTTCGCACATTAAAACCGGCATATGCTTCTTAGCTTGAATTAATCGCTTTTAAGTTAATCATTTAATTAAAATATTTGAATATTTAAAAAGTAAATTAAAAGCCGCGAATCATGGGAAATCACATTCGTACGTTTCGAACAGCCATATCGTCTATAATCGTAGCCAGCAATTTATCCGATCGTAAATATTGCAGCGGCGAAATAAATGGAGCGTTGTCAGAAATATACAGATTTCTTCTTCTGCATTTAAATATTTATCGTAAACACGTTTTCGGTATTTACAGTTGGTCGAACAAATTGATTTAAAAATATATTATTTCATCGATGAATCTTTCCACGTCGTTATACAATTTAATGACGGTTTCCCGTTCGACTCTAACAATTTCTTTTTCGCAGTGTATATTACGTGCTCGTTTAACTTTTACGATTCCATTCGAAATGATCTTAGATCTTTTTTCGCTTCGTGGCGTTTCAATTTACGACTTCGATTAGCTTCGTCGAAATAGCTACAGGCAATTACTAAAAGTAGATACGGTACATTCGAGTCAGACAACGCTTTTCAACGCTCGTACACCGCTACAAGTGTTAATCAGCGGGAAAAGGTATATCCCGATAAATCTGCCGAGACAAGTATCGAGTAAAATTGCGGTTGATCACGGATCCAGGCTCTATTAGGTACATATGTACGTAAGAGATCGAGACGTTCGTCTCGATCGATATCTTTCATGCACATCCGTCGTAATAGAGAGGTAATGTCTAAATTAAATGGAATCGCTATAAATTTTGGGCGTAAATTGAATTAATTAAAAATTATTTATCACGGAAAAATAACGAAATAACGTTAAGACGCACTTCTCACTGATTTAAACCACGATTCTTGCTTTCGTCGTTTGTTTGCGATTTGGAAAGTTAAACGATTACTTGTAAGTTAATTTAATTAATTATTAGGATTAATCAAGTTTATGAGATCGTTGATGGAAATAAATTGCTTGTGGTAAAAATGCAAGTAGTTTAATCAACATAACGGTTTGCATGGTGAATAACATACATGGTGGAACTGAATTTACCTCAGTCACGATAAAGGAGTTTGAACTACAACTGGTTGTTCGAACTCGTATTCTCGACAACACACATCTATGTATATTTACGTGCAACCTGCAAGCGAGCCAACGTATTGGCAACTGTTTATTTAACTCGTCTCACTCTCACTTGCATTCACGCAAACACACACACACACACGTGAGAGCTCGTGCAATAAATTTAGTCGCGTCTATTATAGTTCGATTACTTTCCAAAATATTTCTAATAATTTCTAATATTTTCATTTAAATCGATTAATCGCTTCTCATCTTCTAATTCGATCCAAGCGACTCCGCGAAATACACGATCGATTAAGACCGCAAAGCAGGTCGAGTTTCTTCTAAAGAATCACATCGTGATTCTCAATCACTTAAGATCGAGATCCACCGGATCAGTACGCCGATATCTTTCTCAATACCTGTCAATATTTATCCCCAAACTGCTATCCGCAAACAAGCCAATGTGCGCGCGTGTACGTATTGACTGCATCATCGATTTAGTTACGCGTCTACCTGTCTTAATTGGTAGACTTTTGAACGTGCGTTTCTGTAATTTTGCAATGCGAAAATGGGTCCAAATTTAACAGGTCCGTGATTGCAAATTCACGGCTCGTACGATCCTATCGTTGCGTTCGTCCCCGCGAGAGACGGAAATCGATGAACATTTCGTCGATAATTACCGAATGGATCGAACTCGTGTCAACGATCGCTCGTCGTAACAAAGTTACGTCACTGAACGACTCTGATTCGAGTCGACGTGGCGAGTATTTGCTTCTTCGACCTTGAATTCAATGTCAAAGTTTCGAGGACGCGCTGTCCCCTTTTCCTTGCTAAAAGAAGCAATAATTAAATTACACTTTTCACATTCGAAGCGCACGAACAGCTAACAAGATTCCTCGTTGCCTCGTAACTCGTTCTACCCACAGAAAGCATCCATCTGCGCGAAAATAATGTCCTTTTATTCGTGAAAGTGCACACGGGAGTCTTTTGACGTTCCTCCTTCGTTCTGTTCTTGCAGCACGTTCATCGTAATAGTTTTCAGGCGTCAGGCAACGCATCAGCCAGCTCCGACTAATCATCAGGACACACGAGTAGTCCGAGTAAGGCAAAAACACGGACAGCGACCTTAATAAGGGTACCTTTGTGTTCCAGATCGAACCTAATCGATCCTGATCACGGGAGACGTCAAAGGGGCTAAAGGTGGACGTACGAATGTAGGGGAGTAAGGCAAGGTGGCTGAAAGGATTAGAGGGAGAAAAGGAAAGGACGAGGATGCGGGACAGGCAAGAGAGATAGTTCGAACACCGTCAAAATCAATCGTCGAGCGACGGAATGAGGCGTTCACGAGCGCAGGAGATTACTGCGTTGCCATGACCAACGCCGAAACGTCGCACATTGTGCTAGCGTGTAGGAAAGAGCGACGGATGCCGGCGCATGCTCCTCCTGAATGCACCGTGTGTCTGTCAGGCAGGCAGGCAGCCAGCCAGGTAGCCTGTCGATCGTCCACGTTGCCTTCAAATGTGGATGAAAATCCATATCGCATCGCATAGCCCTCCGAGCTACGCAATGGTTTCGCTTCCAATTACGAGAACACCTCCGTGCGAGCCACCTCGACGTGATCATCGTCTATATCGGGTTAACGGCATCGTCCAAGCTGGATTCGAATCGACGAGTACCACGGGAGATCGAGCGTCTCGATTGTCTTTGGCACGGTCCATCTTCTCATCGAGATCATCGTCGATGTCAGGCTAACGACATCGTCGAAGCTGGATTCGAATGAACGAGTACCGTGGGAGATCGAGCGTCTCGATTGTCTTCAGCACGGTCCTTCTCGTTGAAGGCGCGTAATCCATCTTTTCGTCACGATCATCGTAAAACTAGATTCGAATGAACGAGTACCGTGGGAGATCGAACGTCTCGATTGTCTTTAGCATGGCCTCTCTCGTTGGAGGCGCACAGTCCATCTTCTCGACACTATCATCGTAAAGCTAGATTAGAATCAACGAAGACCGTGGGAGATCGAGCGTCTCGATTGTCTTTTCCATGACCCCTCTCCTTGAAGGCGCACAGTCCATCTCGAACACGATCATCGCAAAGCTAGATTCAAAACGACAAGTACCCCGGGAGATCGGGGGTCCCGATTGTCTTTGTCGTAACCTCTGTCTCGTTGGAGACGCACAGTTCATCTTTTCATCGCGATCATCGTTAAGCTAGATTCGAATGAACGAGTACCGCGGGAGATCGAGCGTCTCGATTGTCTTTGGCATAGGCACTCTCGTTGGAGGCGCACGGTCCACCTCCTGACACGAGCCTAGGCTAGAGGACGCGACGCGACCCTCGCCAGTGCTCTTAACGCGCCGGAGCCGTTGCCAGGAGAAGGAGGAGGAGGAGGAAGAGGAGGAGGTGGAGGCGGAGGAGGTGGTGGTAGAGTATCCTTCTCCTACTCTCCCCCGAACACGTGCATCGTCTCAGTAGCGCGTCGTCTCTGATTGCCGTACGTACGCGTTGCGGCACGCGATCTCCGTGGTCCATTCCGCCTTGCTGTTTGTCGATCGAGTCGACTTTTATCGACATTTTTCGCGAGAAGATCGACGAGAAAGCGCGAAGATTCGAGGCGGTCCCTCGTTGACGAAAAGGAGGAAGATCGTAGGCTGATACTCCTACTGCGAGATCGTTAAATTCAAAGTGCGTCGTAAGGATGCGTGAACTTCTTCTTTTTATTTTTAACGGAACGACGACGCGCCCGTTTAATGACGGGTATTCACTGAAAACTATTCTCTTCGTAGTGCCCGAGGATCTCGTCGCTCGCGACGCTGGTTCATACGTGAAATTCGTGACGTTTAAAAACTGTTACAAGGATTTGATCCAGGTGCAAGATTAAATCTTTAGTTTCTGCCTTCACGCAACGATACGAAAATATTTTTCATTTTTTCGCGAAATCCGTATACCGAAATTTTGTAACCGACGAAGGAAATATCCCGTTAATTTTGTTGGAACCTGAGACACAGGGAGTAATAAATTCTTCCACTTACCGCGAGCTTAACAAGCGTCATTATCAAGGGAACCAAAGTACAAGAAACTGCGATGAAATAAATCCACGAGCGAGACGTTTACGTTACGAATTAAATCGTATCATAGCTGGGATATGCTTAAAGAGAAAAGGATTCGATTGTACAGGATATAGTGAAAAAGAATAGTTTTAGGTTGCCTACATCCTTCTTTGAAATTCTATAAAAGTATTTATCGAACGAGTTAAATGTACCTGAAATGTCTATGTAACGTCTGCTTCCGGAAGAATTAAGAAAGTTGTTCGAACGCGTATCGATTTCAATCGTGTCTCTTCTAACTGGATGGCTATATCTAAAGAATTCATTTTTTAGTTTCAAAGGAGCCTCGAGTACCACTTCCATATACGAGAGCTCATCTACTTTAGGCTCGAACGTTTCGTGGGAATTTAAAGATCGTGCTTCGTCTCGGTAAAAATTGCGTGGAATTCGTGTATTTGCATTTAGATACAATACTTACGAAAATAAAAGCTCGATGACCGATTTCACAATCATTGCAAGGAGCGACGTTTAAAATTGCAAAGAAGCGACACTCGAGAGAGATGTTTGAGAAAAATATCACGAAAAGATCGCAGGGTGCAGAAATCTGTGTTTTATTTTGAATTATTCTAATGCCCGCCTACGATGTTGAATCTGTTTCGCAAAGAAACGAGAAAAGAGAATTGCATTCTTTCTCGATAGAATAATTTTTGACACGATGAGAGCTCTTGGAACGTCTCGAATCTTTCAAGTGGAAGATCCCCTGTAACGACGTCTAAGTAGGGTAATAGCGCGGTGGAAAAGGAGCGAGAACAGACGATTGTTAGCAATCGAGACGCATTACGAAGGTCTAGCGCATATCTTTGCGTGATGGCACGAGGGTCGCGAAGGATTTCCATTAGAATGAGCGTGATGAAAGCTCGAATCTCTCGATAATTATTTAGCATTTCTAATGGCTTCTAGAACGAAACAGCGATAATCGCAACAACGAGAAAATAAGAAGACCAACTCTTCCATCTCCAAATTACTTTTCCAGCTGTTCCTTTGCCTCTTACGTGATAGATTGATGGAACAAGTAGCACGTGTTTGCGCAAACTACCAAAGAAAACAGGTGGTTTCAGATCTGAAAAAGCTTCTGATTTAATCGCGAACCTTATCGCAAGATCGATGACTTATCGAAGGAAAAGGGATATTTTTCGTTTGGATGCGCAAGAAACTAATTGTGTGATGTATTAAGTGTCAGCATCGTGTCTTATTAGCATTTAATTAAAGAACAGATATAAAAGATCAAATGGATGTCAGAAGTTAGAGTGGGATAGAAAGTAACGGATTTTCTACAAGTTCCTGTAAGTTTCATCACCATTTTGCGTGGTGAAATAAAGTCATTTATCGATTTAATAGTTCGTTAATTCGACTGCAAAGGAGTCGAAAATGGCCTGGCTAACGTCGAACAGCACCGATCTTCTGAACGGTAATTACGTGAGGAACATCTTGAACTATACCAACGACTTAAATGAGTCTTTCGTCATGGAGGAACTAAAGTGTCTCGAACGCAAGTATCAGCAGCAGCAGCAGCAGCAGCATCAACAGGGGCAACAAGGAGGGTGTGAAGTTGTTTGGGATCGGATTCTCTGTTGGCCTTACACACCTCCGAATTCGCTCGCAACCCTTTCTTGCCTGGAAGAACTCAACGGCATCGCATATGACAGCACTCGTGAGTAAAAACTTTCCTTAACCTTATATTTTTTTTATCTGTTCATTTTCTGCCTTCCCTTTAATATTCAACGATTTCCACTCGCCTTTGTATCTCATCCTTTAAAGAAGGTTTTAAAAGAAGATCGACAAAAACTATGAATAATTTTGTAAGGATCTAATTATGACCGAGATTCTAATTTTCGATTAAAAGCAAAGACGATAATAATAAAACTAACTTTTACTGTTGCTATTTGCAAATTAGTACGTTATAAATAAAACATTTATTTCAACTTTTATTATGATCGTATAATGATATTGATTAGAGAAGTTCTTTAAAGAAATGTTTGATATAGACGTATCGCGGAAGCGCGCCGTGAATTTAATTTTGTTAAAGAATATAAGAAAATGTCAGGGGAAGAAAAGAATTATTAAAGACTAAAAATGATGAATAAAGGGCACGTGGATTAACTTCTATATTTATAAATAGATAAATGTGAAACTTACTTAAGGGCGTACATTATATCCTCGTTGTCCTATCTTATGATTATCAGTTCTCATTGGAAAACATACGCTCTTCTGAACGTTGCATTATTTTTCTTAAATCTTGACGATTTTTACTTTAAAGTTTCGCACATTTGCGTTAATATCGTAATATACATAACTACATATAACTAATTGGACGTGTTGATGTATTAAACTTCCGTTTTTTAACGTCTAACGAGATAACGTTTTTAAAGGTTCTTGGAGAACGTACGCGCGTTCGTTCATTCCTTTGCTTCGCGTATTCGTAAATGTTACATTCAGCACAAATTCTTCCGTTCGACAGAACGATATGATTTTGGAAGTGTAAAACTTCTTCCGCCCGTTGCATATAAACCGCACTATTATTTAAATCAGACAGGATTTTCTCCCTCCTTTTCTTTCTATTTCCCCTCTGCCAATGTTCTTAATCTGCATGTCATGTGAAAAATGATTCAAGTTTTCTCTTTTATGCGTTGTAACTTTTACGACGAGAAGCGTTTCGAATATGAAACTACATCGCGTTCATGGTACGGTTTTACTTTTTTTATATATTTTTTTTTATTAAAACAACATCTATTGTCCACAAGCTTTTGAAAAAAACTGGATTAAATTAGACCCAAGATAGATCACAGTTTTATCAAAACGCGTAATGTTTTGAACTCGCGGTATGTGCTTCGTTCAAATTCTTCCGTCCTATCGAGGTCGACTTTCACTTCCTAAAATTCTCAATCGATAAAGTGTCGCTTTTCAGTATAATTATTTGTACTTTTTCTTTGTTTTTTGTTGTTGTTTATGAACGTAATCTAACTTTTACCATTTCTACACAACACTGACTTCAATTTCTTTCCTTCAATGGAGTCTAAGGTAACGAAAGTAACGGTCAATGAAAAAATTAAATAACATTTACATTACTTGCATTCTCGCCAAATCAATCTTTATCTTCTCGTCACTAAGGATTCTCACTACACAATTTGTCGTCCAGCTAATTCGAATCTTTCGTTTGAAAGTTGAGAGAATCGAAAAAGAAAGAAAAATGTACCCTTAGCTAACAGCGTGCATCCTTTCGACGACGCGATGGTCAGTATTCTCTGTTGTTCTTGCCGTGACCTCGTAGATCCCTTCAATTAAGGATACCAGAGAGCTTACCGAACGCCATTAGTTAACTGTTGGCCCGATGCTCGATAACTTCACATAGGGAATATTTGCATCGGAAAGCTAGCAGAAAGTCGATTCTATGGAAGTTGCGTAGATTGGTCCGCGATATTTTAATCAATCTCAACGATAACGCCAAATTCCAATGTTTTCCTGACTAGTTCACTACGTTTATGTAGAGGGTGTCCCTTATATTTCTTAAAGATGTTCGATACGTTCGATCTGTAATAGTAATTCCGTGCTAAATTTTCCATGTCATGCATTCTTGATGGTTTGTCTCCGTCGCTACTTTCTTTCGACTCGTTTCTCAAAAATATTGTCGTTATAAATGGCTGATTTGTAATTTTTGTACAAGGGTCACGTGAATATCGTGTCGGTGTCATGAATCTTTCAAAGGAAAACGACGCGTAGAGGGTAGCCATGGTATTCTAGGAACGTTTTCGATTAGAAAGCCGCTACCGCGTCTGCGTCTCGAAAGATATCGAAAAATCAACCACAGGGAGAAACAATATTCTTTGCGTCGACAGGCGTATGTGGTCGTATCGAAAAGAAACGTTCCTTCGAGACCGTACATCGACTCGAACCAATCAAACGCTGCGTTCTCAAACGTCATCTTCCTTTCCTCGGGCTCTTTTTCTGGTTTTCTCGTGACTGCATCTTCCATTTAAAATCCCATCCTCGGGGAATTCACTCGTCCACCTAGAAGTGACCTATTTGAATTCTTCTCGAACGTGACACAAGGGTACGTCATTCCAATGGACCAATCGGAAAGCAGCTGCGTAGACTCCGTCGCAGGTGCGAGTATAAAGCACGAAAGCGAATATAAAGTAGCAGTGCCTTTCACTCCTACAATCGGAAGAAAAAAATATCGCCTTTCAGTATCTTAAATAGTTGTTTACACACGAACTTACTGACGGGGTGTGCTAGGATGTGTCGTAAGGAGTCAGTTCCTCGGTATTTGCTCGATATTAGAAGTCAACGGCGAAGTATTCAACTTTTTCTACTACTCGAAGATTTTATCGTCGTTCGATAATGATTGTAGAAGGCACAAAATTATAAGTTGTACTTGTTATATCTGTTGAAAGATTTTTCTAGATAAATTGAATTACACTGAATCGCATTTATAGTCGTAAATTCATTTTCTCTAGCAATGTTGAGGTTACCGGGGGGATTTAATCGTTGTGGTTCGTGTTTCGCGGTACAACATCTAACCATAAATAGGGTCGATAGATCTTCTGTCGCGTAGTACGCTCAATTTTCTCCTATACATCAAATAAAATAGTATCTAACTTTTGAGATGCAATTATCGATAGATGAACGACGATAGAAGTATTTTTTCATATTTATCTTTATTACACCAGTGGTTCGCGGTCAATTATAAATTTTTTCTCGTCGTTTGCTCTTGCTGGAAAAAGTGTAGAAAACGAAATTCTCCAACTTTTCACCTCGCTATATCTGTTGCAATTTTTCCGTGGATGTAACGAGTGCGAACGTTATAACTCCTTGGCTAATAAGAACTACACTCGAGAATACAACTTACTTTACACTTGCCGTTTCCACCAGATAGGTTTCTTCTTCATTCAGAAATTCGTAACTCTTATAATGTAATAAAAAATGGCTGAGAATTTCGATAATTACTTTCTTCCATACAGATCATTTTGGCGTCGAATTGTTTTCATTCTAGCGTGGAAAATGTTTATATTCTGGCGAAATGTAATTCATAAGAAGACTTATCAGCATTATTTGTTTAAACATGAACGTTGTAATATCGTTTCGCGTAACTGAAATAAGTACTGATGATGGAAGAAGAAGTAGTTAAACCGAGAAAAGTAGCGGAGGTGGAACTCAATAACTGGACCCGCAATGAACGTGTTAATTGAAGGGATCTCGAAGGGCGGGGAAAAAAGAGCTACAGGGTATCGACTATCTTCTCGCCGCAAGGAGACAGGCAGATGGTCAGGCGTCTGTCTCTCCTCTTTTTTACCTTCCATTTTCCCAGTCCCTTGAGCGAAAGCTTCGAGTTGCTTCGACGCGAGAATCATGATGAATTTATCTGAAAAAATAAAATTCTTACTTCCGCGTACGACGGTTCAGCATTAACGATACGAAATTACTTATGTCTCTTTGGCTGTAGTTTCTTGCTAAATTACATCGCGCTTATCTTTTCGTAAATACTTGTAAAGAGAAAAGGAAAAAATAACTTTCGCGTTTCCACGTTTATTTATTTCACTTTTTTGCGAACGTAATAGTAACATCCTGACCTTTGATGTAACGAATGATCGGAAAAGAGAAATAACAATACGGTTTTAATTCTCTTTCTCAGATTAATCGATATAACGAAGCGCGCCTTATTCCTCGTAAACAATATTTTTATTGTCCATTTCGCGATAGGTAGATGCTTTTAGTAACTCATCCGATTGTAACGACGTATTCATAAAACTCAATCGTAGTTGAGATCGAGTCGGGTAGGTAGCCTCCTAGGATTATCGAATTTCGATTTATACGGCGCGAAAATATATACGTTACTTTCTCGATCGAAACTAACCCCGTGTAGAACGCGAATGGCGGTTGGAGATGCGTTGCATATCGCGTGTCACGCATAAACGCGTAATACGAATCTCGAAAACCAGACGGTTGCGCGTTCGGCGATTCAGAATATTTTTTGCAACTTCCAATGGATTTTCTGATATCGACGATTTATCCGAATATCGATAACGACGACGGTAATAACGCTCATTGTTATCATTTTCTTCGTTACGATCGTTCGATCGTTACGAGTGCCAATTAGTCATATCCGAGTTGTAATCGTTGCGTAGACGATTTGAGACGAGTTCTAATAACTGTCACGGCGAGACGGAGGATCCTCCAGAATTTTACCGCATTCTATGTTCGATCTGGGATCCAACGAGAAGGAAATATCGAATATCTTCGAATGAAGTGATCCATTCCGCCTTTGCTAGACTCGAAGAATTTAAAATGTTCGGCAGAGACGGACAAGGAATTCAATCATATCGATATGATAAGAATGCAGATTTTTATCATATTTCTGCTATTATCGCGAAGAGTGTATCACGTATGATGAGAATCTCGGTTTCTCGCGGTTCCTTCAAGAATCGATTAAATACGAACAAGCAAATAATTTCAGTGTATTGATGTAAAATAAAATTTAACTTCTTTTTTTTTACAAAGAATGAACCACGATCGATTATATATTTTTCGATTTGCTCGATGATTTTTTGTCATCTTTCTGTCAACTTTGTGATTCACAATCGTAACGCTGCGCAGAGAAGTCATACAAAAATAACATAACGCTATCGATATTATTTATGAAAACAGAAATTACTTGTTTGCCAATCCGATGTCTCGAAGAAAAAATGAGCAAATTATTAGGAAAGATAGGATTATTTATTTAGTTACATTATTTTATATAATATTTACTCCTTAAACAAATAGAATAAATTCTTCGATCGATCGCGTACAAATGTTTTGGGAATCTTGAAAGTATCTTGCCACGCACGCGTTATTATACGACTTCTTCTCTGGCACTCTTCTTTATTGCGTTTTCCCTGTTATCGAGTCATAAATGAAACTGCGTAAATATCGCTTTATCTTTAAGAGGTACAATTTTACTCTTTGACATCGTAATGACCGAAGGAGATAACTAACGAAGAGAAAATGATCGTCTGCGATCATTGCTAAATTATCGTCGAGTCGCGCAAAAAGATTCAACGTTATTTTTCAGTTCAGGCTACGACTTCGGCAATCAGCCGTTAAAAACTACCGTTTCCTTCGTTTCATTAAAGAACGAAAAATACGGGCGCTGAAAGGTTACGTTGATGGCATAGCCATTACGGATATGCGCTTGTAAAGTTGCATTTCGAATACACGTATACCACCCTGTATAAATACACGATAAAACCCTGTATTTAAATTATTCGGATTTACGATCTTTCGGTAGACTTATGACGTTTTATAAAAGTGCAAATAAATTTTGTATCCCTCCGATATATTTCTCGTATTTTTCGCGATATATATATATATATGTGTGTGTGTGTGTGTGTGTGTGTGTGTATTTTTTTATTAGCTTCTAAAAAGTATACATACCAGACTTTACGACATTTTACGAGCCTCGATAAAACGTCACGCGTTCGATTTACGTTAAATCGAAATATCGCGAGGCTTATCGCGTCGAAACGCTTATCGTCGATTTGTATCGCGACCAACGAATCGAAATAAATTACATTATACGTTAAATGGAGGACGATTATGCGCCGGCTTTCAAGAGTATTTAAGAGGTATTTTTGACTCGCCGTTTTCATACGCAACAATACCTACCATTCGAAGCGTGAAAAGAGCAATATGCATTTAGAACGATGAATAATGGGTAAAAAATAAGTGCAATTCGAGAAGCTTCCTCTTCTTCTTCTTTTTTCAAGGGTGTTTCTTACTTAGCATTCGAGCATGTCTTTGCATATCATTCGGAGTGTTCTTGGAAAATTCAATCAAACCAGGAGAGCGCGATCTATCGAGCACAGGGATGAAAGGATATCCTGCGAAGAAAAATGCATATTTATCCTGCGGGCAAATGCTTTGAGAGATAGGCTTCCGCCTTGAGTCGACGAGAAAAACGATAGGGTGCTGCCAGCTCCCTACATCGAGCCCTGAACTCTGCTCGATTTTGGAACGAATGCGGAACTTTAGGCCAAATTTCGATTCACACACTTGTGCGTTTAGCGTTCTTTCGATGTTGAGGACGACATTGCGAGTTAATTTTGTTCAAAACGTTTCGCGAGAATGTCTGTCTTTCTCTGATCAAATAAATACGGACACCGTGAGAATTAGAGAGGATTTTTACTAATGTTAGAAACACGCCGAATAGACATAAATCCTCGTTAGTTCTTTGTTCCGGAGCTCGGCGTTATAGCATTGTAACTCAAAATTGGTCGTGACCTCGCTTATTCGATCTATCTATTTTTCAAGCGTTCGTACAAAGCCGACCGAGTGTTCGTGTGTGGATCCGTAAGATAAGCTTGGCCCAGCAACGGAGAGAGCTTTTTACACGAATCGAATCCTCGAGAACACGTTCGAACGCCGATCGAACAGGACCACTTATTTTTAATGCATGTTGGGGCGAGGAAACGAGAAAAGGAAAATGGCATCAGTCATTGTTGGGTACACCTAGCCAACATTTTTATCTGACCAATAATTTATCCGTTCGTGACTCGATCGGAAACAAACAAATGGGCAAGACAATTTCGAATTGATCAGGTAGCGTACGCGAAACTTCCGAAGGTCGATGACGTAAGAATCAGTCGTGTCAAGGTCCAAAGATAGGCTCTTAACACGTTATACGTAGGATCTCAAATATCATAGCGTGATTCTTTTTGCGATTCAGATTAATAAGAGGCGAATCCTTATTGTCATTCGCGTACCGTCGCAGCCACGCTGAATTTCGTAAGCTCCTCAAGACCTTTGTTGCGAATCGTGAACTTCGAGAAAGATGCACAGATTTGGTTGTACCCTCTGTTAAATTTCTTGCCGTTGCACAACACGACCGAATACCTCCTCGAGTTAAATTAATTAAGGAATTACGTATCCTCGTAGTTAACGAAACCACCTCGAATGTTGCGACTGTGTGAATTCCGATCGAGACGGTTTCCCTCGATTTCACTGAAAATAAGAAAATATCTTTTTCGTGGTAGTTTGCAATTGATTCGGTGATAATTAATCAATTATTTAACGGAAATCAGTTGTCAATGACATCAAACGAATATTCGTTACATCGATCAATGAAGGTTGTTTCGGATATTGTCTTCGACTTAAGTGTTGCCTTTATTTCGAAGTTAAAAAATGCCGTCTTGCTTTTCGTGACGTGCTACGCGATATCATAGAAACATATAAATCGGAGTAATGTCGAGAGATCGTTCATTCTTTTCATCTTCACGCTTAAAAGAAACCAAAGAGAACTTTCACATTTGAAACTCATTCATCGTAGACATCACGGTGAATATTTGATAATTTAACGAAGCGAAAGAAAATGAACACGATGGTAGAATTTTAATATATTACGAATTAATTCCCGAGCTTTTTTCTGGTCGAAATAATACATTGTAAAATAGCATGAAAATATATTTATTCTTAAAAGAAGAACGATGTTCTTTGATCTTCTATTAGTGGAAAACGAATAAGTTATTTTTCTCTTTCGAGATTGAAAAATAACATTTCGTATATCCTGCGTCTATATACGCTGCGTATCAAGTTGTACAATCGGATTATACGAGGATCAAATATTCCATAAATACAGTAGCAATTGGCGTTTTATTTCGAAATTCATCGCACTTCTATACCTTTTAGTATCACAGCTGCACGATTTTTTACTGCATCTCGTGAGATATTTTTTCCAATTGCGTCGTTTTGGGCGAGTTAAATAATCATGAAATTATCGAGTTTCACGCCTTTTTTGTCAATTTATTCATTTTAACAAAATAGAAAACAATTTAATTAAATAGCGCGATAAAATGATTACGGATTTTTAAATATATTTTAATATTTCGAAGGTAGCACTCTCTGCTTCAAATTCACACGTCATGAAATATTTACGTGACGTCGTTTCTATGACTGTATCATGGATGTAAACGTGCATACATTTCGAGGTTTGATCAATTTATAAATACATAACAGTTCGATCGATGGATATCGTGCAGACGGATAATGAAGTTCATTGTCAGAAGTCGTAACGAAACTGTATTTCGTGTTACGAATACGACAGTTGCTCGTTGAGCGACAGAACGATTCCAATCGTTCCTCTAATGAAAATTCGTTGAAACGAGGATTTTGCGGGATTCATGAAATACCACTCGATAGCTTGACGACCTTATTTCTTACGTTTTAAATCGACGAATGATATTTAATTATCATCTCTAAAGAAGAAACGCGATTCTAAACGCATTTGACGTATTTAACGTCAAAATTTTAAATCGGTCGTACAATTCAATTTTTCTCGAAAACGTTCCAACGTTTTTACGTTCCAACGTCCATGTGTGAAAATGTCTCTTGGTCAAGAACGTCGTCGAGATCAACGTCGTTGATCCCGTTCCGTTGCGACGAACATTCGTATTACCGCAACGTCGGTGCTTCCGAAAACGTAAGATAAACGAGACGAATGCTTCGTTTCGACCCTCTTCGCGTTTCTTACACGAGGTCCTTCAAAATCGCTGAAATTGCGAACCTATCTACCGATTTGATGCGCGGTAGGGCGGAAAGAAACGAGGAACGAAGGGCACTTCGAGTTACATTACCCTTTATTTTTTTCAACGTACATTTTACGAAAAGACAAAAAAGACAATTTGCCTATCGATATGCAAAATTGGCACGAGACTCCATCGGATAAAAAGAGTCGAGAAACATCGAAACAACTGCATCGACAAATTTCGAGTTGTCGACGTAAACCTTGCGGACCGCTTTGAGAGAAGATGGTCAGATTGGACTTTCGAGTTTATCATCTTCGTCTGATCTCTCAGCTGCATATGCGAATGCTTATGGAAGAAGATCGTATAGTGGTGAACGAACGATCGTAAACGCCTGTAATGGCGAAAGGTCAAATAACAGACATCGATCGTAAAGTGTATTAAACGGTTACGCTTCGAAGCAAACAGGTAGGAGGAGCTCGACGATGAGTGTAGTTTCCACGCGCCGTCCCTTGACAATAGACGCAAGAAGAGTCATCAATACTTCCCGTGGAAGAGGCGAGAGAGCCGAAAGATATATTTCTTCGGCGGTTGGTCGAGCTAGCGAAGGTTCGCCCTTCGTTTCCGACTTCCACGAGTATGTATCAACGTCTATTTGAATTTCATCGAGGCCTAGGTCTCGCGCCGAAACGTGCGATGACAAATTCGTTGGCTTCCTCATCGAAGCCGACTACGTTCACCGATGAAAATTTCGTCGGAGATAGTCACGATTTTTTACTCCGAGCGAAACGATCGACTTTCCTCGCGTTTCTTCGACGGTCCGATAAAATTGATAAATTCAACGAGATCCGGCTCTCGTACGTCGAAAATCCTCTCAGTTGGGAAATGCCCTCGAATGGAGCGCTTAAACTCTCGGGAAAGTCGTCTCATCGCGAACGACGAGCCACCTTCGATCATACGTAATCGCCTTATTACGAACCACTCGGTACGAACCACTCGCAGAAATATCTCGACGCAAAACGCTGAGCGCGTTAAATCGAAAACCGTTCCCCCCTAATCCTTCTTATCCCGGCGACATCCGTTGGTGGTACGATCGGGAGAAAACCGCGCGATACCGAGAGGAATCGCTCGTCTCTTCGGGGTAGTCGTAGCTGCCTTTAGTTGCCACCGAGCAGTTAATCCCGCGATAATTAATCCCAACGACGCAATAATTAATAACGCCCTTCTCTCCCTCGCTGCACGCGTCCTTCCTTCCACTCGTGGCGACGGTATGCGACTTACTAGCACCTATTCGCGCAAATACCCATTCAACGGATGTACGGAACCGCCATCGACTCGTGCGCGTGACGCGCGCGCGTGCACGCCGATTCCACGTACGTGAACGCGCGTGCAAGCGTGCGCACGGGGCAGAGCCCCTTCCGCACCGTGACCACGACGCACGCTGAGCTTACCGTAGAGTCAACGGGAAGGGGCGAACCGCCTGCATTAAAGTACCGTGTTTCTCCTGGATTTACGACTGTTTGCCGATTTACGCGCCCGTCGAAATTGCTTCGCCCGCTTCCTCCGTGCACCCAAGCGCGACGTTTATCGAGCTGCCTCTCGGTTTTCGCGTTATCCGCAATTTTTTCGTCACCATACCGTGGCGAGAGAGATTCCTCCTCTTTCTCTCCTTTCGGAGCGAAGGCGACGGATAAATGGATACTCGTCTCGCGCGTAATTTTCTTTACGGACGAGAGAGGATGTAAGAAGCGCCAGTGTCAAGGATTTTCTCTTCCGATCATTCGCAACCATTCGAAAGAAAAGGAATTAGAATTTAACGAAATTCGAGATAGAGCGCGTTTCCATTGTGATGCTTCTATTTAGACATGCTTCCAGGTGGATTCCGGGTGTACGTTTTCTTCGGAGGAAGGAAGAAAGGAAGCCTGTTTTTAGAAGAGAGTCAGTTAGAAAATATTTTGTTCTGAAATTTCGCAACTGGAGATAAACGGTCTAACGATGACGCGTTTCGCCAACTTGCAGCGTTTTTTAAATAGGTAGACGACGGAAGGACATTCGTTTGTATGTACGCGAGTAAAGCGAACTGTTTTGTATCTTATTTTCGTTTGGAAACTGAACGAAGTTTCACAGTAGCGTATTTCGGTTGTAACTCGTTCGAATACGAAACTAATCGGAAAATTAACGAAGTAAACGCTGAAGTTCGACGATTACTCGCTACAGTTAGTTCATAACAGTGTTCCGACGTGTAATTAAGCAGAGTTCTCATTCCTTTGTTTTCCTTCGTTCCTACGTAGAATTTTACGTGGACGTTTTAATTTACAATAGCTCGAGTCGACGATTTTGCGATACGATTCCTTGTCTTCGATGAAACGTCATTGTTTCTTTCCTCTCTCTCTCTCTCTCTCTC
>JAITYT010000075.1:2017055-2035563 GCA_025433975.1 Liostenogaster flavolineata
AGCGATACATCGTTATATTATTATAGACTATGATCGACTACATGACCTTAAGAAAAATTGCATACACGGTAAATCGAAAAACAATTCGACGAATGAAAGAAACAAGAGGTAGAAAGAGATCAGAACACGAGGCCTCTTTAAATTTAAAAAAAAAAACAAAAAACTGTAACATCGTATGAAACGTATTGAAGATAACCAGGCTAAAAATAATTAAATCATAAAACGTCGACCTTATTCATCGAACTTGCTATTCTAATTTTGAATTACAATTTCGCTCGTGAAAGTATATTTATGAACACTCATATCACGGGTATTTTCGATACGTACACTATCGAATCGAAGGCGAGGATTTGAAACGTCTCCTAAAAGCTAAAGAATTTGGTACGATGCCAAAGCGTTCCAAGTACAGCAAAAAATTACTACCATGATCACCAATCATCAAAATACATAAATTTTACTACATCCATGCAACTCGATTCATGAATAATCGGAACGGCTCGTATTTAACATGCTATCTGCCGTGTGTACCGTTTTTAGTGCTCTTCAAAACTTTTTAGGTTAAAGGATACTTTTATTATCGATAGATACTATTGTATGCAGAGCCAAATTTGGTTTCGCAACACGACAATTTGTTTGAAGGGTTATAAGGTTAAATTGTATCAATATGTGCACCTTGCTTCAGCCAATAAAACCGATTATTACGTGTTTTACAAGGTTTTAATGAAAATGACGAAATCGTTTTTTTGGTTGTATCTTTTCGCACGATGCTCCCAGCGTAAAACAGACAACGCAAATGAATTCTACGCGTCAAAATCTATAATAAAACACCGCCGATGCGTTGTGGCGGACTTACGTGCTGAAAGGCTTTTTCTCAGCCTCGTTTGAAGGGTATCGCTTGTAATTTTGCTGCACAACATTATATTCCATATTCTTTAAGTTTTAGAAGAATAAATAGTAAAATTGCCTTCCAGGAAGTCGGTATTTTGTTCCTTATAATGCTATTTATATAAGCGCGCGTATCAATTCGACCCGTGGCATTCTTCGCATGTACTCCGTAAAATGACTGGCACTAAAAGGATTAACGTAGATCTCTTTTATCTTAGATTTTCTGTCACAAACGCGAAACGTTTCTAAATATATGGGCTAACCATTGTTTGATCAATACTTTTTAGGTATTGCGAGTATATGCGGAGTGTCGTTATGTGTAGAGTATCGCTTCTTAAGTAAATACTATCTCTTGTTCGCACAAATCATATTATTTTAAGAAATATTTTGACCAAATGCACAGACATAGTATCTGCTTATGTATACCCATAAAACTGATGTACGATAATTACCAAGAGACAGTGGTGTACCATTGCAGCTTCAACAGCACCTATGCATTCACCTAATTGTATCAAGATTTTTCTTTGGTACAAGCAAAACACACCTATATCTTAATAATCTATCAAAAGATTACTATATCTATAAAAGATATTAAATACTGATCAATAGTTGAAACGCATTAGGATTAGAAGATCGTTGGACATCTGTTTGCAGACTGAAAAGCAATGGTTTAGTATTAGTGTATTTCTTTAAAAAAGAAAAGAAACCAAATAATAAAAAGTAAAGAACTTTATTCGATGTAATTAATTGTTCATAAATATGTCGTCATTTTCGTAAGCTTATAAGTATTTCGCAATGTAAACAGTACCAAGCGGATCAGCGGTTGATGAAATTAACACGGACCGGCTGATACGAAACTGCTGATGTAGCGCGAATCAGTTGGAACAAATGGGGAAAAAGACGCGGACCGCGAAGGGTTAATGTTATCGCAATAGCCATAAAAACCCGTACTTGTAAATTCCAACAGGTTTACAAAGGAGGGCTGCAAGCCCGTAATACTCGATAAGATTCGATGCGTAATATAAAAGGATTAGGTTTTTATCGAATAAAGTTTTTACACTTAATTTTCTCTCGCGAGAATTTATCCCGTTTAAGCGTTCTTACAAACACACCGATAATGGAAGTCTTCGTTTTTGGAGTCGACTTCGTGCCGATCCACTCCATTACTAATTATCGCAGAATCATTCGATAACAAGATCGTTCGACCAGACGTGGCATAGCTCTACGTCAAGATAAATGAATTATTTCGCTCCGCTTACTCCTAAAGTGAAATCCTAATGGTTTTTTTTATGCCTTTCCTTCGCCATAAGCATGACAACAACGGTTACGATGAATCTAACGTTAAATCTTCGACCGTACGTAAAACGTTTATAACAATGGCATTAAGTGGAATAAACTTAATAATTTGTACGCGTATGTACTACATACTTGTGAGATTCTTAAATGCTTTTTAAATAAGAATTGTATTTACAAACATATGACAAATACGATTTTTACATGTTACATCTGTACAGATAATTCTCAAATGAAAATTTACAAAAGTTATGTGCTCTACAGGTGTCTTTTTGTTTTCATTTATATTACAATAATATACAACTTCTTTTACCAAAAGATTGCTACAAAATCTGTAAAATTTGTATTGGAATTTTTTGGTAAAAATCAACCATCTGAGAATGTAATTGACTTTGTTTTAATAAATAAAACCATTTAAACTCTTAAAATCCGGTAGTCAAGCTTTGAAAAAATTTCCAAGATTATATTAAGGCGAGATCCTGAAGTTCCGTAAAAAATATTCCAATACGTTCTATTATAAATTTCAACGTACGAAATTCACTTTTATAACCGGTTTTACGATGGAAGCATCGTCCGAGAAAATACAGCGTTTCAACGCAAACTAGATTTTCATTTATTATGGCTTAAAGTGCATTCTACGCGTTTCTTTGCCATTCAAACCATTTAAAGGTTGTATGTTATATGTTTTTACAACGAATAGGCATATTTAAGCTCACCAAAACCGATAGTCAAATTTAGTCAAAAATCAGGAAAGATTTCAAGCTTCTACACTTTTTTAAAACTTCTTTACAGTATATACTTATTTCTAGAAGTTAATTTTCATGCTTTTTATTTCACATTGACAGTCTTCTTATGGTCGAGAGTTTCTTTTCTTTCCATTTTTCACACGTACGTCATTTATGCAACAACGATCTATATAAGCTTTTTCAAAGCGAATACTTCGCTTCGTTTTTCTCGGAGTGGTACTTTTACGCATTGCTAGTTCTTTTCGTTCGATTCGTACCTTGTATACTTTTTCTACCTTTTCCCTTACCCCTTAACCTTAACCCTTTGAAGGAAATTTTCAATATGAGTCGAAGAAAAATTGTTACACTTCAAAGGCATCTTCGACAACTTTTCATAGCGTGTGAATATTTTTCCACGGCTGTGATTCTCGTCATTTTATATTCCTGCCGATTGAACAATAATACCATCTGAAAGCAAAAATTCCATACACGACTCACATATAATTCAAGTTTAGTCGATCCATCTTTATAAAATATTCTATAAAGTATTCGTTCACAGTTAGATACCCTCTTCTTTTCTTAGATATTAATATTAGAATAGTGCATCACTTCTCGCCAACCGAAATTATGCCTCTTTTTTAAAACATTCGTATAGATCGTAAATATTCGAAACATTTATATATATCTAAAACGATGTATATTTAAGATAACTAATTATTACCTAGGCAAAACAGGTCATAATTTCTCACGTTGCGTATATTTACTTATCAAAATATACCTATGACTTATGTGCAATTACGTAACTGTAAAGTAGTTCGAGTTCATCTTGAACTTTCTAACGCAACTTGTCTAATAAGCAACCTCGTTATCGAGTTTACCGAGTTTCTTCGATATTAGAAATCGATCGAAATTTCGTATAAATACAGAACATTTCTTATTGAATTAATCGCCTATCATTAATTGTATTATGTACATAGACTTAAAATTGATTGTTCAAAAAAATCATTATTAGAGAAGTTTGTTAAGTATTGCAAGTAGTAACGATATAAGACAACCTTTCGAAATCTATCAAGGAAATGAGACAGAAGATATCGACCTGCAACGTATCGAATTTATACTGCATCGGGCGGTATGTCTTATCGCTATTATTCTCCCAACACTCGGACAAGTAATACAAAATGACGGAGTATTTGCCATCGTTAACGATGCATAAAAGATCTATGCCGTGTCGATTGCACCAAGTTAGAAAAGTTACTTATAACCGACGTGTTCGATACACGCGTGCGATCGGTTTTCAGGAACGACCTCGGCTGTCGTTTAGTCGATTCCACTAAAACCGTTCCGGTCGATCGTAAATAATGCAAGATGAATCGCGCGATATTGGCAGGTTTTTTGCTGCCATAGGAATCCTTTCTACTTTCAGCATTGCTAAAAATTCTTCGACCCCGTGTGATATTAGTCGCAACGTCTCTTTACATTTTTTATTGCATAAGTCCACTCCTCGCCAGCGTATTCGCGTGAAGTCGTTAAAGTTCAGACACCAATAGATACGCAAATACTCCGAGGGTAATAAAACCACGTAGAACCTTGCGAATTTTCTAATCGATTTATATTATTTCTTTGCATCCTTATTCAATGTTAGTTAAAGAAAGAAACGAAAGTAGATGGAAAATTTTGAATTTTGAATTTTGAATCTAAGCTATGATCGATGAAGATACTTTTATTCTCTGGTCCCTCTTATAGAAACTTATGCACGGTATAGTAGATATTAATAACAAGACAATCTTCGAAAGACTTATCATCTGTTTGCAGAAAATGCGACTCGATGGTGCTGGCCTAATGGAACCTGGAACAGTTATTCGAATTACTCTTTGTGCCAAATCGTACGACAACCAACAACGATCGAAGCAGGCGTAGAGATAACGACGTTACTTTACTCCATCGGATACAGTCTTTCTCTATTTACGCTGGTGGCTGCTGTCTTCATATTCATATATTTCAAGTGAGTAAAGTCATACTCGTATATTCAACGTTATCAGAAAAATATACCTTTTTTTAATATTTTTAATCTCTTGAGCAAATTTATCTATCTACGAATAATTTTTTATTACTTTTATCCTTTAAATATAATGTGGAATTATTTTTCATTGCGCTATAAATATATATGTATATATGCGAACTCGTTGAGAGAAAAGTTATGCACCAAGAATGTTAAATTTATATTTCTATGTAATTCATTATATACTTCGTAAAACAATAATTTAATGCGATGCGTTGTGCCAAATATGTGTCCTTTCGTTATTTTACAGAGAACTAAGATGTCTCAGGAATAGCATACATACGCATTTGATGTCCACGTATATATTAGCTGATCTTACGTGGATTTTGACTACCGCGATGCAGGTAACAATACGTACATTTGATATAACGCAATGATAATATGTAATAACGTATCTACTTATTTATTTTTCATCTTATAATTACTGTTTACCTTATATATTGATAGCGCAGTACATGATAAATCAATAAGCTCCGTCCCAATCGTAAGCATCGCTATAAATTGATTTCCACGTTACAGAATTAGTTCGAATCCAGTTAATCAGTGACGAGCGGAATTAATTATGATCGCCGGCTGCTGTGTAACTACGCATTTTCAGATTAGCGGCGGATTAAATTTATACGAAAATTTATTGTTAATCGTTCTACAATATAAAGTGTCAAATTATTTTCTAATTTTGTCGTTATATTTTCTTTCTCGGCAAAAAAAATGTAATTAATAGCACGAAATATTATTACATAGATATTAAATTCATTGATTTAATTACATCAATTAAAACGATTTTTTTTTTGTTTTAGATCTATACGAAGCCGAATATATCGATCTGTGTGACGTTCTTTTCTCTTCTCCATTACTTTCATTTAACAAATTTTTTCTGGATGTTCGTAGAAGGTAAGCACTCAGTCTGATTGTCTTATTATTTTTCCATCAACTTCAACGTATGTATATGCAAGCAAAAACTTTGATTACGATTAACGATGTTATACTTGTGTAGGATTATATCTTTATCTGTTAGTCGTAAAGACATTTACCGGTGATAACATCAAATTAAGGCTCTGCCTCGTCATAGGCTGGGGTAAGTTTGTAATTATTTCTATCATTCATTGAACAATTTAAATTAATATTCAGGACCATATAGGGAATTAAATATGTCCTGTAGTTTTCATATGTACTTTATATGAGCATTTGTTACCAACAATTGCAAATCTATCAATTTATATTTTTTAATGAAAAATCCCTCTCTTAGGAATGCCAATCCTTATCATAGCCGCCTGGGGTATCGCTAAGTCCCTCGATCACACAGTGATTGATAAAAACGTTCAGGTATAAAAATAGTTTTCAAAACTGAATATCAGATATCCGATATTTCTATATTTTACGATATATCAACAAATCTAAAAAACTTTCCAGAATGAACGTGGTATCATTTACAGGCATTAATATTATAAGTCACATATACATACATTAACGTACGTATATACGTACATTAAAAATACATATTATATTTTTTATAGGAAGTTGCTCTTTGGAAACATTGCCCCTGGTTAATATCGCATCCATACGATTGGATTTATCAAGCGCCAGCGATTATAGTCATTGGGATAAATGTAATTTTTCTCTTTATGATCATGTGGGTAAGTGCATATCAGGATATCCTTCTCAATATAAAATACAATAATTATTAATTTTTGATATGCACTATAGAGTGATTGATTGACTTTATAATTCCATAGATTTATAAAATTATGATTAACTTCATTTTTCACTTCAAGGTACTCATCACAAAGCTGTGGTCCGCCAATAATGCCGAAACACAACAATACAGAAAAGCAAGCAAAGCTCTTTTGGTACTGATACCACTTCTTGGAGTAACTTATGTTTTGGTTATAAGCGGGCCAACAGAGGGTCAAATAGCGAATGTATTTTCCTATATTCGTGCAATATTACTTTCAACTCAGGTAATCTATCAATTAAAAATTTCTGTAAGAACGTTCACTTCGCATCAAACTTGATTTTTTTTATAGAAATGTTAACTTATACAATTTTAGATCGACATCGTATAATCTTCTATAATTTGCGATTTTAAATGTAATTTTTCACTTTTATGACATCTTTCTTTTCTTATATCAGGGTTTGGTTGTAGCAGTCATTTATTGTTTTCTAAATACTGAGGTCCAAACTACTTTAAGACACCACGTGTCACGTTGGAGTACATCCCGTGATTTCGATAACGGTCGACGGTGTAACAAGAATTGGTCACCGCGCTCAAGAACAGAAAGCATAAGGTACTTCAAGCCCGCCTTGAAGACGCGCACTTCTTAAAAGAATGATTTGCGGCGCCTCAAGACGTTGAATGAACGCATAATCAATTCGACGCTTTCGTCTAAGTAAAAAATGCATACAATACACGCAATAAACACTAAATAATTGCGTTTCTTCAACGATATGTTTTATTAAACACCAAAAAGATCGTGAACGAATTATATACAATATAAGATATGTAATAAAATAGTTCCTTCAAAGGAAAATAAAATACTTTTAAGGATTTTCATGTTATAAAACTATGAGGAAATATACTGCAAAGGTTTCATTGTTAAATGAGATGTTTTACTGAAATGATGTCATTCTGCAAAGCAATAACACTTTCTTAATGATCTCCAGGCTTTACTATCAACGGTCGAATCCTAATCGTAAAAGGGAATCGACGCTAAGCGAAACAACGACTACAACAGTGATAGGTCCAAATTCTACGACAACATTCCTTGACAAATCTAAGAAAGCCATCTCCGAAGACCTACACAAGTAAAACATCGCACAAAGTGAATTTAAATAATATTATATAATAATTTGCAAATAAAATTGGACGCTACTAAAAACATTGTAATCTTTACAGTAATGCCATATTTGAAATGAAACTCTTGTAATTTTTTGTAACATCGACGAATTTTAATGCGACTTTCAAAATTTTAACTTATTAAAATTTATGAAATGTACACGACTAATTTTAATTTGATTTCTTCTAAATAGAAGTGATAATATTTTAAACAACGTCCAAATATTTTTGCAAATTGATGCCAATAACATTATCATAACATAATTAACTTAGAAATTCTCCGCAGATTTGAATCCTAATAAATATTTTACAACATTGAATACTCATCATCGTGAACCATTAAATTGTAATGCAACATTGCTCGTCCAAACGTTTTTGGGATAATGATTAAAAAAACGTAAGTAAAAAGAATAAATTCATATTTTGATTCACAGAATAACGAATCACTGTATTAGGGTGTAAAAAGTAAATTATCTATAATAATTATAAACATTATTAATCAACATTAAAAATGTTATTAATTACTACGTTGTATAAAAGTATAATAATTTTAATCTTCTATGATTTACAGGTGTATAATTAAATGCTAAAAACAAATATAATGTCTTCAAACGAATTAACGCAAATCCTAATTAAATTAATCAAGATATAATACTTCATATGTCTTGTCATAATGAAATTACTGTACGTTAGATCTAATTATTATAAACAATTCAACGATTTCTGTTTAATTATTGACAATCTTCTGAACGTATACATCCACAACAATAATATACGTCTATATTATTGTACTTCTGGAAAGATCATTTTTAAAAATATATAAAAAGTAATATTTTTATTTTTTCCTTTATGCATTACATGTATGTATATATAGTTTATATAAATAGCGAACAATATACATACATACACAAGAATATATTTTGGATTTATCCTTTATAGCAGCAATGGGTATTTTAATATTTAATACAAAGATTTGCGATTGCAAATTTCATAATTGCATAAATTTAAAAGTACGAGACTTACACACATGTACCCATTTACTTTATCGATAAACATGACGCAAATTCAAATTAATATTGAAATACAAAAATAAAAAGAGAGGACTTCGTATTTGATCACGTAACTCCCTGCCAAAACAAAAACTGTGTATTAATAAATATTAATGTGATATATTCTACATTAGTAAACTAACTAGCGTCCATTTTACTTTTCCCTCGTTTATAAATAATTATACCTAATAATGTGGTATAAACAATTTGGAAATTCAAATATACGAAGTGATAATAGAAATAATTGTTCATACCTAACATAAAACATATTTCAAAAATACAATATGCATTACAAACATACATTTATTATTCTTCTAAAACTTAACCTAAATATTCAAAAACAGCTGATTAAAATTTATTATAAAATAATTAACAATTACAATTCTTAAATAAAACTACAACCTTTAAGTAAAAAGATAATCAAATACACATTGTTTAATGTGTATATATATTTTAAATGTTAAAAAGAATAAGATACCAAAGAAGTATTATAAAATGAGGAATTCTACAAAACTGATAAAAAATATCACGATTAAACTAATTCGAAATAAATTCCATACTACTTTCACAGATTAACTGATAGACGCAAATGTTACGATCCTTTTTCCATGGTAACATTAAATACTAACTGTATTCGACTAAAAAAGAGAAATGATATTTTGATCGATTTTAATAAGTATAAACGACATAATTTAAGAATATAATATAATTTTCCAATTTGTATAAAAGCACATATATTATTTGTCTTGCCAATAATATTTACAATTTAATAAATCGTGTTACAGTTTTCATAACATTTTCTGCAACAAACTTATTAAATTTAATATATATTCTAACCTTCGTCTTTATTCTGTATTATAATAAATTGCAAGGTTAAGGACAATAGAACTTGTATACGATTAACAAGAAAAAGTAATAAAATAAGAGCGAAAAAATCAATGAAAAGTAATATAAAGGAAAAAATTGAGATAATGAACGCATAGGTTTTTACAATATATACAGACTTATAAATAATTATTTTTAGAAATATATTTTAATGACGAAGAGTATAAAAAAAAGAATTAGCAAAGAAAATCTAATACATTTTTTAAGATATAACAGTTAAGAGATGATAATTTCATTATAATATTTTTATTCTTATGTAATATCTAATACATTACTGAGATGTTACCATACTTAACCCCTTCCCGTACTTTAACGAGTCTGACTCGTGATGAAGATTTTGGCCTAAACATGAATATCAGGAAGCAGGCTCGCGGGCAGAAAATTGGGCGCGGAAAAATTGTTTCTGATATTAAAACTGCTGATAGTAGTGACCAAATTCGACCCTTTTTTTTACTGCTTTTTTTGTTTTTTTACTGCGCGTTGATCCCTACAGCTCGGGCCCGGATTTCGTCGAACTAAATGGCACGGGAAGGGGTTAATTTAATGCTTCACTACTTATGCATAATAGGATCAGTAGTTTTTTTTCACATTTCAGTTCATCGTTCTGTTACATCAAACATAATTAAACTCAACTCAATCCCACAACTATTATCAGTTTTGATGCTAAGATCATTCTTTATTTATATTAATCACACATTGTATTATATCTTATTATTTGTTTAAAAATATTAATCCTATTATAGTAATTTAAGAATTACTATTACTTAATTTAGTTATCTTACATATGTACGTACGTACATCTTCGAGATTTCAATTGAATACCTCAAACAAAATATAAAAAATGTATTATCTTATTCTACTATAAGCAAAAGAAATATTAATACGCAGATGGTAAAATATATAAATGTTATACGTAAAAAAATCTACTTACTATTTTGTATTTTAGGGACGTTGTACTTAAATAATGAAATGTACATATTTCATATTAATATTGATGCAATAAGAAGAAAAATGATACAGATCTACATAAATCCGATTATAAGATATTTAAAAAATAACTACAATTTTTGCGTACAACTAATATCAGTCATTTCGAAAATCCACGCTCTTAAATATACCTAATTATTTATCTTATTTTTAGATTTTCATAACTATTTATAAGCTTTCTTTTTATAAATTAATTAGTAGAATTTAAAATATTAATTCAAATGGAAATTAAAATTTTTTTTATATTAAATATGAAGAAAGAATAATATGTGAAAATAAATGAAAGTGATTAAAAAGACTAAAGCTATATTTTCAAATATCTTTGAATCGAATTCTCAGACTTACATTTTTATTCTCATCGATCAATTTTAACAATATGTATGTATAAATACCATAAACTGAGATGAAATATTATGTTATTATATATTCTAAAAAAGTGTATATTTAATGAACTATAAAATAGTAATTACTGTACATTTTTGCAAGATATGTCATAAATGTTATTATTATAAAATGTTTTGTAACTGCTTAACTTTATCATTATAACTGCAGAAAAGAGAATCATATAACTACATGTATATGTATGTATATGATCCTAATAAGATACACATTAACATTCAAAATTCTACTTATTTATATAATTTTAGTTTCATAATGAACTATAATTAAAATAATCAGTAACTGAACTTCCTGCCATTATCCTAAGAGAATATAATAATAGTTTTTACAGTATAGTAAAAAGAAATATTTTACTAAATACTTATACTTTAATAAATAAAGTAATCAATAACATGTTCTGCAATTTTTTCATTTTAATCGATATTAAAAAGTGTAATGTACATTTTAACATATTACTCTGAGTAAAAAAATTAATTTAGAAAGAACTAGTACAGCAAATTCACTAAAATAAAAAAAAAATATGAGATTATACAAAATATCTCTAAGGAAACGCTTTCTTGTAAAAATGTAATAATTTTAAATGTACTATTAAATGTATAATACACATTTAATACATTAAATTATAAGTAAATAATGACTAAAGCAGTAAAATACTTAATAACTGAAACATTATGAATACATATAACATGATCAATATTTTACCACTAATAGAATGTAAAATTTAGTACGCAATTTTAATTTTAGAAAAAAAAGTATATTATTTCATATACTTTGTATGTAATTGAAATAAAATAACGTGTTTAATCTATTTTATTCAACTGTGTGTGTGTGTGTACAAATATAATATAAGAACATTTCCCATATAAAAGTTATACTTTATCTAGTATTATGAAATGCAGAATATTTAATATCATAAGATAAATTTTATATACATAACAATCTTTATCTTCGTACATTATATAGTTATTTAAAACCTTCCCTATAATATGTTTTCACTTGTATTAATTGTAATATATTTTCATTATATAATAGTAGCTGTACATTTAAATTTGAAGCATAGCCACGAAAAATGAAACTGTCCATATCCGTATACAATGTCCAGTAACATATGCCAAGTTAAAAGAAATGGATGAATTAAGAACAATACTTTACATTTGAATGCATAATTTCTATTTAGAAATTTAAATATGTACATGTATCAGAATCATATGTACATACATTATATGTTCGTATTAATTACAGAGTAACTATTGCTTTTTAACGATACTTTAAGAACATATGCTGCACATGAAAGTAATATAAAATGTTCTGTGGACCTTTCCTAAAAATGTTTTGATAACAAACTTATTTAGAGATAACAATGAATTTTTAATTGGCTTTTACTATTTGATTAAAGTAATGTTATAAAAGAAAAGAATTAAATTGCATCATTACAAAGTTGATGTCTTATTTTCAAAAGGTAATATTAAATAAAATAAATAGTTGATAATTGCATAAATTATTACTGATAGTGTAAACTTACAATCAATTCAGAACTGTTTCACAGTATATTCTATATAATACTGCAACTCTTTATATTAATTCATTATATCAAATTAATTTTGCAAAACGTATATACAATATTTTCTTCTTATTTTCATCCATAAAATATGTTTTCAAAGCATGTAACAAGAGATACATTGTATACACATATTACCACACAATAAACTTTAAAAGTATTAATGATAATGAAAGTTAACTAGGTAACTTTTGCTTACCTCAGAAAAGTAGGAAATGCACGGCATATGGATAATTGATTACAAAATAAATGATACTTTAAAATTATGAAATGAATTTGATTATATTATGAACCGCACGAATATGAATTATTTTTTACATTCAGCGATAATTTAATAATACATTAACAACTGCATACTGTTTATATTGTTATTGTGTTCACATTTATGTAAGACCTAACAATACTTTGTACAAGTTTTATGATACAAATATATTAAGATGATTCAGTTATATACCATACAACATTAAACTTTAGAATTGCGCATTTGTAGAATAATTTCTTTCCTTATTGAAGGCAAATGATTTTATTCATACATAGCGGTATGGAGAAAAAAAAAGTTTGTAAGAAAACTGTTGTTTCTTCCACTTGTTATTTGGAAAATTGGAATCTACACATTTATACAATATGTATCATACTTTATGCCTATTCATTTTGGTGATATTAATCTTGATGTATCCTCATGATTTTGATATTTTGGTTTACCATGGGTAAAAGGCAAATATCTATACTTGATCATATGCTGTAAATATATATGTATTAATTAATATATTTTTGCTTAACCAAATAATCCTATACTAGATTGTGAAGCAATTTTACGACTATTGAAATCAACTTTTACTTATCAATCCTTATTAAACTACATGTCTACAATTATATTTATTTTCTAAGAAATTCTTTTTAAAATTAATAGATACAGAATACGAAAATACTTTATTTCCAAAAACTTACCTTAATTTGACGTTTCATAATAATACAGAAAAGTGTTATGAAATACATAACTAATATTGGCCAAAACACCGGTATATTAAAGCAATCAAAAAGAGTACATATCATTGCAAAAATGGTTGATTTTGTTACGGAATACCAAAATTTAAATTCCGGTAATCTTCTTATAAACGGTCTAAACTCTTCGTTTGCTCTCGTAGGTAATTCTGGACCTTCGCCATCTATAAATAAAATATTAAAGATAACAGGAAGAATAAATAAAGAAGTGAGGAAAAAATTATAAACACTTGCCATCACAATCCATCGCAGGATCTATTTTTGGAGTAAGGAATGCTATGAATAAATTTAAATGATAAATTCCTAATGCATATGTTACAATATACCATCCCTGAAAGCAAAGAAACATTTTTAAAGCATACGGAATTACGAAAATAATTCTAATGATAATAAAAATAATAGTTTCTCTTACCTGGGAAAGAAATATACGTAGAATAAAAATTAGTATTAGGAATAAAGCAAACATCCATCTTGATATTATATGAGGTGTCCATAAGTCTAAATATCTTTGATATATCTATGACATAAATTCATTTCTTATGATATAATACAAGCAATACAAATTTATATTTACTGTTTCAACAATTCGGCAATATTTTTATTATAAAAGATATTACAATTTTAAAAGTTACTAAAATAATAGAAACAATTTTTTCGAAGTTATAAATTATTCGAAGTAACAAGATTAAAAAAACATGTACTTTTATCAATTACCAACCTGTGATATTCTTGTTATTGTTTGGCTAAAAACATTTCGTCTAGCTGGACCACCAAGATCCTCATCTTGCATCATTTTATCTCTCTGGAATAAAATATTTTATGGCATCACTTCGTTTGACTATATTTTTGAAAATTATGGTATATATATACATAATAAAATATAATTAAATATATATATTTAATGTTCAAGAAGCAATAGCTTCATAGCTTACATATATCACAAAATAATTAAAATTGATAAATCACATGATTTCTTGATAATCTATTAGCCACGTTTATACAATGTATAGGTGGCACGTTATCGTATTAATAATTGGTTGAATTTAAAACTATTTTAAATGTTATATAAATTAAAAGCATGTCAACGAAAATTAAAAAAAAAACGGATAGATTTAACACATATCAGCACGATCAAGTAACAATAATTAAACAAAATATTTCTCATTCGATATATAATTAAAATACCAGCAGTATAATTTCAAGGTTGTGGATTAATCAAAATAATTAAATTACGTCAAAATATCATTGAAAAAATATGCTATGTATTACAAAAGAAGTAGAGTTCAGTACCGTCACTTTTATAAGGAATTTATTAGAAACCTTGCATGTGTCATGTGCGGCTCAATATATGTTATACAGTAGTTCTCTCAGTCAAAATGGAATAAACGAAGAACTATGTACCTAACCTCACAATATTATAAGACTCAGCCATTTTCACGCGACACAGTCATATAGCATATTCAGCACTGAATTACCTAATATGTACGATGTTCTTTGTCAATCTGTAGAATGACTTCTTTAAATATTTACTTTCGAAAAATATAACACGTCACAACATTAATGACATACTATGATTAGACGTTCTATAGAATTTACAAAATGCTGCATCTTATACCAGTGTTATACCGTAAGAATTTAAATCCCATTTGGATGTAACAATTGTATCCTACTTTGACGTTTATGATTGGTGCACGCGTTTGATTAAACTTAAGAAACGTGTACATGCGAACTAACCTTTCCTGCGCACGACAAAATGGCATACATATATATACATATATATACATATGATATATATATAATATATATATATGCGCACATAAAAATGCATATTAACATATTTGCGTATATATTATTATATGATTTGTGTTTCCTCGGAAACTTCTCTATTCTCAATATTTCATTATTGTATTTATATTTTATAAATGATACACGTATGGTATTAATTCTTTAAAGGAAGTTCATAGGTACATTTGAATTTTCATGATACAAAATTGAATTATACGCTACCGAATTTCATCGAAATAAGCGAACCGAAAATATTATACATATTAAAAATGTAAAGAACGATATAACATTCAGAATTTGAAGACACTGATTTGACTATTATATGAAACATTTCAATATTGTATCTTTATATTAGAAATTATGGTGACAAGATATGAATTTAAATGTATTATTTACATTTGACTTGAAATCTAAATACAAATTAAGAAATTGATTTGAATACAAAAAGCTATGATTAAACATTCATGTTTCTATTTTAAAATCCTCTTATTAATTTCAAGTAAATATAATCGTTCGTAATAATTCCAAAATTTAATTCTAAGTCAAATTTACGTAGAAGTACGTTAAATGCATTTTTAAATTACGAATGACTTTTATTAATACAAATGAATAATTATAACTCAGTATTTCAATACATATAAAATTTTTACATATAATCCGTACATATATTCAAATTAATTTTATAATTTTGAATGATCAGGAAGTTTTTTAGTTACAAATTTTTATGTATTCTGAATGAATTTTTTAATCTATAAAAATAAAAATATACTTGAAAAATACTACGAACATCAAAGAATGTCTTTATGAACGAATTGCCATCAAACATTAATACTTTTATTTTTAGAATAGGAGGCTATGAAACTGACAAAAGCACGGCGCCATATTGCATGCTTGTGTTTGGTTACTGTTCTGGCGCGTGGTCAAGAATTATTATACCTAATTAATTACCATGTCAGACAATCAGGTAAGTTTCTCTAATAAGTAGTGTTTTTTCTTATGTTTCATATTATATATAATGTAAACGTAACGTTATGCTACTAAATTAATCAGCAAAGATAAACTAATCTAACCTTGCGTATTAGGAGCAAAAACCCGAAGCCGGTCCAGGCGATGCGAATTCCGAATATATCAAGCTAAAAGTCGTTGGAAACGTAAGAGTTAACAATTTACATAGTATCTTATTTCACAATTTAATTCGTTTGAAATATTCTTATCGCTGTGAATATTATTTGTTTAGGACAGCAATGAAATTCACTTTAGGGTAAAGATGACCACTCAGATGGGTAAACTCAAGAAATCGTATAGTGATCGTGTGGTTAGTTTTTTTCCGTTTATGTAACGTTGCAAATATTTATTTATGTACAATTTCTCAGTAGACAGACTATTTTCGTATTTCATATCGGATATATTTCCCATTAATGCATTTTTATTTTAATTAGGGAGTTCCAATGACTTCATTAAGGTTTCTTTTTGATGGTAAAAGAATCAATGACGATGAAACACCAAAGCAGGTAAATAACTTGGATTCATATAAAATTATTTAGAGAAATGTAGATATAAAGATAAGATATTTCCTCTTAAAATTCAAAAATGCAAAAATAATTTTTTTAATATTATATTATTCTTTCTATCTACAATAACATGATTCATTATTTTGTATAATATGTCTATTGTAATTCTAGTCTTTGACACGTTTTTTTTTGCTTGCTTTTAATCCTTTGCAAACTAAAGATTTTCTGGTATAAATGTTAATTTGAATGAAATAGTTTGAAAGTATATAAGAAAGAGAATAAATTATATGCAGTAGTAGTTAGCTGTAAGCCAATTAGAAAAAAAAACCCTGTTTCGAACCTGCAAAGAATTAAAAAAATACCCAAAGACTTAATCATTAAGTAATTCTATATTTACAGCTGGAAATGGAAAATGATGATGTTATTGAGGTATACCAAGAGCAAACAGGTGGTCACTACTGAAGATGTTAAAAAATGTATTATGCAATTTAGTTTTAATACTTTTTAAAGTGAAAGTGACCATCGTAAAAAATGGAATGGACGAATTTATTAATATGCATATGTATGTAGTTTGATTTTCATATAATATTCTAAATGTGCTGTTCTACATTCCTGTAACAAGGCAAGTCTACGGTCCAGCAACAGTCAGTTTTCTTTATAACGTATACATTCATTCATCAAAGATCATGCTTTAATATGCATTAAGATCGTTGCTTTTATAAGAGTATTTGAATATTTTATGTAACTTTCAATTACCTATCTTAAATGAAAAAGAATCTTTTACATTCATTTTTAGTTATAGAATTAAAAAAAGAAGATAAATATTAGATAATATCAACATGGTTTAACAAAATTGTTGCGTTTAAGGTATATCTGTAATAAAATGAAAATAATAATAATAACAGTTTCATTTGCCCTTATAATATGATCATAATAGTAGCTTATGAAAGTGAATATATAATTAATATTTAACATGACCATGTGTTGGTTTAATACTGTCAAGCAATACAATCGATTAATTAATATGTATCATTAAATTGTAATACAAATTACTATATATTTCATGTAAGTAATGTGGATGCTTTTAAAAATTCATGTTGTATAATAGTAAATATACTCTCGCGGTACTCTAAATAAATCTTTTACTTACTAAAAAGAAGATAGTTCATCTTAACTTACATATATCAAGGTAAAGTCTATTTTTTGCAAGTGTTTTGTAGCAAAGTAAAAAATTAACATGCGGTAAAAGAACATCTTGATAAATACTATCAGTTATTTTCACATATAAATTTTTAGATATTCATGTTCTATGTTTACATCCTGATATTGTGAGCATCCTCATTATAAGTATTAATGGAATGATTTAGAAAGTTTCTCAATTTTTAGAATTATGAACAAGTATGTAACTATACCATTCTCCTCACAGCATATTGAGAAATTTCACCATGTTATATTTGCCTATCTTTAAAAACATAACTAATACATCCCACTTTATATATACATATATATATATTATATACGTATATATATATATATA
>JAITYT010000075.1:2036568-2064273 GCA_025433975.1 Liostenogaster flavolineata
AAATTATTGACATTAATGCTACCTATATAAAAATAAAATAAAAGAGAAGTCGAATCCAATATTATTTACATCTTTTTTGCTTTAACACTTTATTTGTTAAAAGCACACAAGCTATAAAGTACATTCAAAACAACCTAATTTATTATGAATGTATCACATAATACAATTATATAGGTGTAAAGATGATTTACTTCTGTCTTGATAGATTTGTTTTTATTTATATACCAAACATGATTTATAATTATTATTGTTAATCTTCAAGTGTTTTTATATAAAAATTAGAAATATTTCTTGTAAATCTTTAAGTAATGCAAGATCATGTTAGCTAACATTTTCAAGAATTGTTACAAAAATTATTACTTAACTATATACATATCATTTTATTTCAAACATTGAGTAATAGCACAATGTGTTCGTTTGTTATTATTACATATTCACAATTCACAAAAGATTATAAATATTTTATAAGAATATAACATAGTATCTGGCATACACTTTTTCTTTAAATATGTTTGCCAAGCTCTTTTTCAAGAATTGTTGATCATAATCTAAACGTATAATTGAAGTATATGCATTTATCTGATGCAAAAAGATATGAACAATGCTGAGATAAATAAATAAATTGTTAAAAATGTATGTATACATTTTCATGAATATAGTTGATATGAAATAATTTGTATAAAAACCAATAATCAATTTTTAACGATCAAACTTGATTTATAATAGTAAAGTCTTACATACCTTTTTTATTGTATGCAGTATCATTATGTGTTTTAAACAACATGTATTTTTAACAGCTGCCAATGCATATTGAATATCTTATAATTTATACATTAAATATTATCTTGATCATTTTATAGTGTTTGTTAAAGATTTCTGCAATTCTAATATTTATCATATTAATCGTAATATTATTAATGAAAATAACATGAAATTTTAAATTAAATAAAATTGGTTTAGTATCTATGGTTGTGTATGTGTGTGCGCGCGCGCGCGCGCCTGGTGTGAACAATTTTGAATATAGAAGTATATTTTATTAGAATAATTTCACCTAACAATGTTGTTTACTGCACTCCTTAATAAATATTTTAAGAATAGTCATCAGATATTTTTTGAGATACAATACACAATAACCTGAATTATTTCAGCAACGTGAATTGTTGAACTATGTAACGACTGGGTTTGGTCTGCATAGATTTAATTTCTTTCTGTACTATCTACGTGTACTATAGTCCTTGCTACTAAAAAGAAAAATATCCTATTTTGACGTAAGTAGCATGCAAATAATTGGAACAAGTGCATTATTCACTGTATGAAAAAATATATACTTTTATATTAAATTAATAAGCATCGTTGTCAAAATCTCTAGCTTTATTTTTATTAATAAATATGTTTATTTTTAAGTAACTATAATAGTACACATATATTGTAAAAAACAACACTAATATATTCTGTATTCTGTAACATAAGATTAATTATTATCAGAACACCTTGAAAAAAAAAATTTTTTTTGAGACAGTAATCTATAAGGTGAAACAATGATTAGTAAGAATCAGGTAACAATTTTCAGTATTTTTCAATATTTTTATTTTATTTGTTATCTTGTTATGTCTACGTAATAATGTAAAACGATAGATGCAAATCAAACAATTAATTAAATGATATAATAATCCAATTATTTAAATATTATTTGAAAAAGAACAAATTATAAATTTCCTTAATTATACCAAAGGACTAACAAACTGTGTTATTAGTAGATCGAGAATTATTACTTCGAACATAATATTAAATTGAAAAGAATGTGACTTCCAATTTGCGTCCCTTTACGATTTGCATGCTACTTCCAACGAATATATTAATAAGTTAAGCCTGCTAAAGAAAACAATTTTGCGTTTGTAAATTATATTGCTTTTATATCAAAACAACGTAAATAAACCATAATTGCAAAGCATGTTATACTTTTTCTATTACTTTTAGTAGTAGTCATGGTAGTTGCTGATTAATTTAAGATAAAATACTCGTATCTCATATAGAAATCTGTAACAATTAAATGAATATACCTAATGAAAATTTAAATACAAACACTTCAATGATCACATGTTAATTATGGTAACATTACATAAGTGTCACAAAAGAATCACAATTATAAGATGTAACATATTTACTATGCAAATATTAAAACGAAAAAAAGCAAAACTATAACTTCAATCCGTTTTAACATTCCATACTTTGTCTATTGATAGTGTGTGTGTGTATGTGTGTGTGTGTGTTTTTGTGTGAATATAATTAATTTAAATGATATAATTTATATTTTTTGCTATCCAATTAATATTATCACTTAATAACAATTTAATTATTTCCTCCCCTACAAAGTACAAATGTTATATACTAGGTAAGCACTCTTTTTATTAGATAATCTTTTTTTTATGTCTTAGACTTTAGTCTTTTTTTGTAATTTATATATACTTAAATAAAATGTACAATGCTCAATTCAAAACATACATGTTCGATACAATTATTCAAAAACTGTGACTATAAACAATTTAATCCTGCTCTCATTGCACGTTTAATACTTTCATTCAATATTATGCCTACTTATCAATTGCATCATAATAAATATAATATTCATAAAGTATTCGAGCAATCTCTTATTTCTTTAAGCGATGTTATTGTTGGCGAGGCATTTCGTGATAACAGACAAATCAAATGAGTCTTCAGTTTGCATACAACTGATAAGTATCCAATATCATGAGAGGTTACAGAGAATCACGATGCCATATCCATGCCCTTTTTATATGGTCAAATCTATGTGCTAACCACTGTTGTTCCAATAAACGATACCTATCTTGACTGAGGTATAAAGGCTTGCCTCGTCTACAACGAGATAGAGAGAAGAGTAAAGTATTAATAAATATTATCTTTCTTGTACAATCTTTCGACTCGATCGAAATTTAAAAGGTAATTATATTTTAAATTACATAATTGTATATTTCATTGATTACTTCTAATAGTAAAAAAAGAAATTAAAAATAAGATCTTCGACTTAAAAAGAATGTTACTTTATTATACTTACTTCAGATCTCTATCTTCTTCAGCAAAAGCATCGAGATATAATGAACCCCATGGACAGGCTCTTCTACCCCTGATTACGATGATATAAGTTGACGTTACTACCAAGTATATTCCAGTTCCTCCGCCACAATCGATGGAGTGCTAAAATAACACGATAGCAAATATATAAATCCAACGACCAAAACTGTTTCTATTAACAAGCGGTTAAATAATACACTTACTTGAACAGCCTCACATACATTCATTTGCTTACAACAATTCTGCTTTAAGCAAACAGTAGCGCCACATAATAAACAAATACTAATTTCTTGAGGAACAGAATGGCATTGATGACATTGCCGCTCATGGTAGTACTAAAACCAGTGAAAAGTAATTGATTATCTCAATCATCTTAAACATCTATTTATTTTGAATTGTTCTTAACAATAGGAGAACATTCGGATAAAACTATTGCTCTTTATAGTATTTTTCCTTCTTATCAAGGAAAATTCAAGCTGATCAAAGTTATTGCCATACCATATGTAACATATGTAGTTCTCACCGTAAATATCTTTTCATATTCTCTTGGAAGACTCAGCAATTTTGGCATTTGCCAGGATATGTGTTGTTCTCTTATTAAATTTTTATCTATAGAAGCTTGGTTGACAAACGTTAAGTACTGCTCGCACCATAAGCGTGGAACTGATACACTCGCTTCAGGATCTTGCCAATTCAGGGCAACTGTCGAATTAAAACTGTCCCATTCCATACCTTCGGTGACCAATTCCAAATAATATACTAATTTGACAAATTCAGTATGATGAGTTCTGATTAAAGGCAATGGATCTTCGTATAAATGATAACGAAGTAGAGCAGCCACTCGTAAAAAAGGTAAACATAAAGATTGTATCTAAAATAGAAGAAATTTGTAAAATAAACAAAATTTCAATTTCAATCTTAATTTAAGGAAAATCTGTTGACGTACTTGTTGTTCCACACGGTGTGTTTTTACTTTTGCATACATTACGGACGACGAAGTCGATGGACTATGTACAGCATCTTCGGTAGAATAAAGATCACTCTCGCTAAAGTATTCGATTACTCTGCATAATATCATTTCTAAAGAGGTCGCAGTGCATTTTCCACATTGACCTCTTCTTAAAATCGTATTTCTTTCTGCTTGAGAGAAATTACAACTTACTTGTACTATAACTTGATAATATAGTAAGTTGTACATAACTTTTACTACACTCGAAAAGTATGCTAAAAAATAATTGTATTGTTTATTAAAACAATTATACAACACTATTTAAAAGAATTAATGGATAATTAAAATAATTGATGAATCTTAATAAGTATTTTATATTTCTTTTACACTTACTTAGATCCAAATGTAATGGAAGTATTAATATAAAATGGATTAGAAGAGTAGTTGGATCTCTTAGAAGTAATGGAACTGGCGATTCACGCGGCGTTAGTGCAAGGGACGTAGCAGTTTCTACAGGTATTCCTGATAACTGCTGCCAAGTATCATGTATCGGCCATATTAACAATACTTTTGCATTCATCGCCAAAACATGAAGGAGAGCCACTAAAAGAATACGAAAATAAAGTATTATGATATGTATATACGTGATTAAAATTTATATGTACAATGACGTGTATGATTATCGCACAGTCGTTTACTTTTTATAAGCATATAAGAATTTTAAATAAACTTTTCTTCTATATTACCAATGCAGTCACGTTTTGGTGTTAAAGGTACGGAAAAAGGTACAGGAACACATAACGATCCACCACGCTGTACAAGTTCAACTTCCACATTAATTCGTGCTATAGAAGTTAGAAATAGGAACAAGCTTTGGTAACTAGGAAAATAAGTATCTGCTTTATGTGTGCAACTTGTCATATCATCCGTAAATTTCGCTATTGCTCTAGCTAAGTTTGATGGAACCTAAAAATAAAATATTTTTTTGGGATATAATTTACATTGTTATTACTCTATCATTATTAAGTATAAAATAAATAAACTTACTGGACTTTGATGTGTCTCTTTTAATAAATTATTTAATTCTGAAAGTATTATGGCAGGAGAGGCATGATAGGACTGGACTACAGCTGCTGAATCTCCCAACTGCGGAGCAAGCGGAAGAACCGAATTAGCTAATTGCCTACAAAGTGGACAAAGGTATTCTCCTCTATCGACTGCTACACTTTGTTGCCTTTGTTGGCTTTGAAGTGACCGTAAATAAGATTCCAGGCAATCCAAATGTAAGTGATGGCCGCATGTTTGGACATGCACGCCTCCTTCCCACCCCAAACTTAGCGAGAGCACCCATGAAAGCTAAAATTGATTAGAGTTCGTAAAAGTCCGAAACTGAAAAACTAAAGTATATGCGTGTGTGAGACATTGAACTTACAGTTTGAAAATGATAACTCAATGCTTCCATCCTACGCTTAATATAGGCAATGTGTGTATCGCCTTTTGGTATAGGTGGATCTTCATCCGCTGTTGGCAAAACGAGACGATCCGATCGTTCTCTTCCATGACCAACGACACTAGTTGCCTACGCAAGAAAACAAAATAACGTTATATAAGTGTTTTACAGATACACGTACGTATGCGTGGAGTTTCTACCTATACATTACCTGAAGTAATACAACAAGACCCAATGGTTTCTCTTCGTTACTAGGAGTAGTTTGATTGCATATCACGCAATCGTATTCCTTTTGTCTAGTCAATTTTGTCGAATTATCTTCTTCGTTCCAATCCATACCAGACACACCTGCATCATCTAGAAAGCATTCACACATATAAAGACAAACGAAAGGAACAGATACAAGTCGTTATATTTAAAAACGGTAAAAGTCCTCTTTTGAAAAAAAATGAATGCCTTGAATACCTCCGGATTCACATTACACTAATCGTAAGTATAAAGGTGAAACGGGAATAAAATATGAATAAAATTATTATAATACCGAAACTGAACGTATTTCTTAGTAATGTCCATTTTACGTTTACATACATTTCTTCGTTTTAATTATTATTTAGTTTTATCTCAAAAAACAGAAAAGTCAACTTCCATTAAAAATGGACATATCACTTTCGAAAATAAAAATACACATATAAATAATAATATGCAGTAAATTACAACAAAATAAACTGTTACTCGTAAAAAATGTATTTATCTTATTATTAATTTTGACTCACCAGTTTTCATTGCCTTTTCCATAAATTGTTTCTGCTTATTAGCGAACTCAGCCATGAGTTTTTGTTGTCTTTCTTTTGCTCTTCTATGTCTTTCTTCTCGTTCACGATGTTTATTTTCCTTTTGTTCATCTTCACCTTCCTGTGTTCGAGGCCACAATTTATTTCTAGTCTCAATAATAGCATCTCTGCACATTGTATCTAAATTTGCTATTTTTCTAAGTAACTGTGCAATGAAGAAAGGCCCGTCACCAATTCTAGACTCTTGTGTTGGCACAGCTGAACTACTATTAGCTTCATTGTCAGACATATTTTGATCAGGATTATAACTATCCGGTACTCCTGATAACTGAGAGTGTAATTTTAATAATAATGATATTATACTTTCTCCAACTTTTACAGTCTGTGGTTGTATAAGTCCAATCTAAAATAATAGAAAACATTATTATATTGAAAATAAAATATACACATACACATTTCATTATACTATTAATTTCATTATACTATATAATTAGTATACTGTACTTTTTTATAGAAATATATTTTTTATATAAATAATTATATGACTATTACTTGTGTATCCCTTCTCTTGCAATGTTTATCTACACTTGATGTCGATGGTATTATTCCCGTAGTTGACATTTCCATAGTAGCATGTTGAGTATACATTGTTTGTGCACTGACTATTTCATTACCAGCTAAAACGGCAAGTCGCGGAGGTGCAGGTGGTAACGCTGGTTGATTGCCAACTACAGCTGTTTTAAATAAAAATAAATCATTCTATACATATATATATATCATATATGTTATAGATTTCTACAGGATAACAATTAATATCAACAAAATGTTATTTTTATTTTTATGTAGAAGTTACCAAAAAACACAAAAGACAATTACCAAAAAATGAGATAGATTTTAAATTGTACAAAGAAAATTTCCATTGTAACTGATCTCTACATAAATTTCTAATAAAATTGACTACAAAAGAATGTTTAACATTTTCTTCTGCTTTTTCAGATCATTATATAGAATTATGATAAAATATAAAAATTAGAAGTATCATACTGTTTGGTGAAGGAGATGGTTCAAGAGCAAGAGTCATAGATACTTCGGTAGATGATGGTAAAGCTCTTTGTAGAGGTAAGTCTTCTATATTACCATGTGGTATGCCAACGATTCTATCCTCAGGTACAACAGCCATGTCATAGTCGACTATAAAATATACTCTACTATACTTTTTGTATGTAATACTTGTGTAAAATGTTTCTTTCGTTGTCTACAGTATTTACTATGAATTTATTAAAATCGTTGAAAAAGTATATTGTCTCTATTAATTTATATAAAGTCAAGTTTGTTCAAATTTAAACACATTTAACTGGTAATATAATCAAGTAAATAATCAAGAAAATAATATTATAAGAGAATACAAATAGATTTTTTATTTTAATTCTCTAAAAATTAATTCTTACCACTTCCTGATAGTAAAGCTGGTAGAGAAGCAACATTCATAGTAGCTAATAAACTATTATCATCATTAATGGATTCTACAGATGGAAGAGCTAATATTTCTATAGAATCATCATCCAGTTCACTAGTAAACGTAGTTGTAACATCGCTTGTTTCATCTTGTATTTCCCAATCAACATCACCTATATGTTCAAACATATACACGAATTCTAAGAAGCCTCATAAAATAAATAATTGTTTAAAATAAAGAAATAATAATTTTAGCCTGAAAAGCAATAATTATATAGCTTCAGGTAGATAGTTTTCATAGAATTTTGTTTCAACTAAAAAACTATGTATTTAGTCATTGGTTGTATTTTTATTATATAAATATTGATTTTCACAAAATCGAATCTACGTCTAAAACATTTTACGAATTATACTTACTGTCTGAATTAGATGGCTCTGACTCTTGGACTAGAGTCACTCGAGATATCACTGTCCTCAGATTTTCAGATAAATTATCACTTTCATACCAGCCTGCCGAATCCATATATTTTAACGTACGAGAAGAAGTACCAGCAACGTAATGGCATAAAGGATTTACCTAAATATATATATATACATACATATCATGTGTGTGTGTGTATTTATATGTATTAAATTTACATACAAATTTTAGTCCTTTCTTTCATTTTTACTTAATAATTGTAAATTATACCGTCTATCTTTTAAAGATTTTACCAAAGATATCGATTGCAACGAATTAATCGAGTCTGCTAAACTTGTACATATACCTAACGTATACGTATATGTAAGAAGTATTGGATAAGATAAATAAAATGATAAATAATACATAACAAAATATTATAAATTCCCTTCTTCGTTATAGTAACGTGAAACATTATTACTTTCTCGAAAATTAACATTACTTACAGACTTGTTAGGTACTTTTGCAGTGACTACTGCCATCTCCAAGAGATAAATGGCTAAAGCCATAACGTGCTCTGATATATTACGACCATCCACAGCCCTATATAATATTATTAAGATCATAGCATGAAAGGCTCTAGAACGTAGAACAATTCGAGGATCGTCGTAATCCGATGAAACAGGAGCAGGATGTCGAAACGGTGGCCATAACGTAGCACTATTCTTGAATTTTCCTGAATTCCTTACACTGTACGCAAGTAATAAGTTAGTAATTAATATACCAAATAATGAACGACTAGATCTCGCAGATACGACAGTTTACAGTACGTAAACACAGTAATAGTCTCATAGTAATCAGAGGTAATTATCGTAACTTACTATTCCGTGAAACGATCCATAGATATTTGAAAATCTCTCCTGTGTACAGCTCTTAATAAAACATGTAACGGATCGAATAACTCGTCCCAAACTTTTGGTTTAGGTCCATACATCCCCTGTTGCATATTGCCGCTTGCTTCGAGGTTCGGCGCTTTGTATTGAGCGACCTATAAATTCGTATACGTTCCATAGAGACGAAAAGCTTCATAAAAATATAGGTAGAAACACATTAAAACAAGAAACATGAGAAAGCACACGTACGTCGGCCAAAACAGATTCAAAATCTCTATTCTCGGTTGTGCCACAGCGTTCCGGCATTAATTCCATTAATTGACTGTGAGTTTTATCTCCCATGCACAGTAACGTAACCATTTCGAGACAGGACATTTCTGAGTCCGACAAACCTAACGACAAGCGCAATATACAAATTTAAGCGTACGCATATATATCCTCGTTCGGTAATAATGCTTGCTCGAGTAAAAGTTTGTAAAGATTTAAAGCGGTGTATAGCTTTAACACAATTTTGTGACGAGTAGTAAGACTTAATTATGCGTTAGCGAGTAAAGAGTAAATACATACCTAAATTTGTTCTTACATTAACCAAGGTGGCTAAAAACGTTAGACAACTTTCCAACATAGGTGTGTTGTATTCTCCCCCTTCTTTTACGTGAAACCTGTTCAAATATTAAATGTTATTTACGATATCACGGCATTGAAAATAACAATTCGAAAGATAAGGTATATGGCATTACTTTTGAATAACAGTTTTGAGAAAAACATCCGGATGAAGTTTGGTCGCGCAAATTTGTAATAAATATAAATCCGCATCCACCATGGAATTACAGAAGTTGCATTGTACGTATGTCATAGCTTGACCCTTTATTTGCAATCCATTGCGCACCCATAATCCATTTAAAATTTCATAGAAGGCCACCTAAAAAATCACATCAAAAGATTACCTTACATTTCATAGCATTTTGTAATATCGATAGTTTTCGAGAAGCGCCATTAATCGCAAGGAAAGAGCTACGTATTTATATGAAATCTGATACGAAATAACCACTAAGCGATGTAAACGTAACATAAAAGTTAGTTCTATTCGTAGCGTGTATCTTGTTATATTAAAAATCAGAATTTATTGCTTAGAATAAAATCAAACTGTTCGATGCGCATTCGACTAGTATCGATTTCTACCAACGTTACGAGAGCACAATTCGAAAAACCAAGAATAAAGAAAATTCTATTCTTTCTATCGAAAAGTCTATATTATTAAATTTTTTCGAAAGATATTAATTCCTTCAAGAATTTGTTCCGTAACGTTTCTCTTTTTTAAAGAGTAGAATATCGTTTCGTATTCCGTAGCAACGTTTAAAAAAGACGTGCGCTTGCCTCGTCATTTCGGGGAGAACCATTTGAAAATTCGAATTATTCCAACGGAATCTTTTGACCATGGAGCATACGCGTCGACGTGACGTCGAGAGAAGCGACAGAAAAGGACTAACTGTTCGTAAAACCATCATACTAAACGTCACGAGATCGAGCGGCGTCCCAAACTATTCCGCGCCATTTTAACGAAACTAACACTCCTAAAAGCTTTAATCACAGCCCGATCGTCCGCTAATTTATCGAATGCCTTCATAAATACAGATCGAGTACTCCAAAAATAGCATAAATAGCAAAAAAGCACCAAAAAGCGTACTCCATTCGGAAACGACGCAGTCCTTCGATTTCTATCTCTTATTTCTTTTATTTCGCGCGATCGCCGTCGATCGCGCGAACAACACAGTCGCGGCCAACACAACAACATTTTATCGACGCATAGTACGTACGATTGATTTAAAAATTCAAAGCGAAGGTTCTATCAATGAAACTCGTCAGCGTCGAAATTAAAGCGGGAGCGCTCTCATTTGTCGACGGCTTTGTCCTACTCGGGGCTTCCCGGCTCATCGACCAATCGGAGACGTGGCAGCTCGCGGAGGCTCGTGTCTTTGTCCTCTCAGTGCGTAACGGTCCGCCAACCTTTCGAAACGTTCCTTCTTCCCGTGTGATCGCTCCCGATCGTGTCCAATATGCTCCATTGAGGCAGATTTGATTTTTCGGGAGGTCTCCAGGGTAAACTCGACGTAAATTCGTCATCGAGACGTGGGGAGAGGATCATTCGTCGAGTGACACGAAGGACCGAAATAGATACCGGCGGCAGGAGGGAGAAAGAGGAGAAAAGAGAAAGAAGAAGGCCGATCGCACGTTCCTTTCGCAGTTCTCGTTGTTCGTTCCGCGCGGAAGATAAATAGGAACGAACGATGAAGGGATTCGCGTTTTGCACGTTCTCGTGGCTCGTCGCTATCTGCGTCGTTGTCCTCACGCGGAACAGCAACGGCCTCGCTGTCTCTTTCAACGACGTGACGGAAGTTCTGAGGCTCGGCCGCGAAGTCGTCGTCGACGTGCTGGAATCCTGGGAATTGATACGGCAAAGACTACCGGGCGCCGACAACGAGGAGAACGATGACTTCCCTTTCGTCAAAAGGATGGAGAAGGAGTTGCGAAATCGCATATCCGTCGTATCGAGGAAGATAGACGACTATCAGGAGAAGATGGAGCTGAAAACCGAGAGGATCTTGATGCAGCTGCTACTCCGGCTGCCGGTAGAGCAGCAACTGCAGTCGGATCTCCGCGAATTGAATCGCAACGTGGAACAGATCGACGATCTCTACGCGTTGTTCGAGGAATATTCCGTGCCGTCGAACAAGTACGAGACTTACACGCTCCAGGACTTTGCCAAGTCGATGGTTTCCCCCCAATTAGGCGCGTTCCCGGATGTTTTAAAAAATATCCATCGGCTTTTCGTACCGTCGCGATTGCCGTTCTACAACAGAAGCATCCTCGTTACCATTGCGAATAACATGCAGGTAAGAGCGAGGGGAGAAACTGCAGCGAATCCTGACCGTACGTACGTTCATCGGTCTGCGAAGCGTATCTCGAATAAAATCGCAATCGAGTGAAAGCGCCTCCGAGAGGAGGAACCGTTCGTCTTTGTTAATCGCCAACGTCATTTTATTATTTGCCAGTGATTCGCGACTATTTCGGGGTAAACTTTCTTTTTGTCCTTCGCTGTCGTCAGGGATACCAATGGTTGACTTCGCCAAGTTAATTTTCCTTCGAAAATAACGTCGAATCTCGGTGATCCTTCATCGAGAATCGCGCGTCTTCTCATCGTCGAGTTTGAAATTGATTTTGAATCTAGATGATCCTCCGGTGAGAATCGGGTGTCTTCTCACCATCGTCGAGATTAACTTCGAATTTCGACAATCGCCATGAGACGGCACTTCGTTCGGATATTTAACGAAAACTACTTCGATCTTTACGTGATCTCGATTGCTTCGACGTGAAAGTCGATCTTAACTTCCAGCAGAAACGTAAACTTGAATTTTAAAAGATCGAAATATTTCCGCGAGCCGAACCAATCGTCTCTTAGCCAACATCTTCACCTTCTTCTATTCGCTCATCATATTTTAAATTATGGAGCCTTTCCACGGTTTATACCAGGTCGTCAAGGATGAAATTAACTACAAATTTGTAGTTGATTCGTAGAAATTCCTCGTAGTTTCTCGAAAAATTTCATCCTCGACGATTCGATATATAAAAAGCGACATACACTCTCTGTTTATACTCTGTAATAATGGTCGAACATCCGCCAGCTGAGCGAAATATCGCCGCGTTGACTTTTCGCGATGGTCCTAGCACGTCGACTCTAGGTAAGTTGCACAGAGTGAAACTTTGTTAGCGTTTTGATATCGCATTGCCCTTCGGCGAAGTTATGAAGCGTGAACGCGTATCAACGCGCGTGGATCGTATAACGTTTGCAAGCGATGATACTGGATAAATAGCTGACACACGTAACGTACGGTGTGATAAGCGCGAAATTCATCCGCCAGAGAAGAGTAGCGTTGCGTAAAAATTAGAGTCAATATATAATATTGTGCACTGAATCGATGCTAATTTGGTAACATCGATTCGCGCGTCGTTAAAATATTCACGAGCACGTGTGGATATTCGTTTCTTTTTTTTCTCTATTTTTCCGGAGACGTACGTAAGACGAAAAAGGAATAAGAAGCACGTTTCTCTTTTTTCCCCGTATCGCCTACGAACGATGAAATCGCGTCTTTTCCTTTTTGTTCGATAAAATTCGATTTTGTAACACACCGCGTGTAACGAAAGAAAATGAAACGAAAAGAAAAGATGGCGAGAGTTCGTTCCATTCGTGCTTGCTTCTTTTTCTGTTTTTCCGAAAAAATGTACGTAAAACGAAAAGGAGGATAAGAAGCACGTTTTCTTTTTCTTCCATGTCGCCTACGAACGATGAAGTCGGAGCGATAAAATTTCATTTTTAAAATGAAAAGAAATTGCGAGCGTTCGTTCCATTCGTCTCCTTCGCTTGGTACGTGGGGATTAACGGTACATCATCGCGACGAATACAATAAAATTCGTCCACGCATCGATCGTACGTTCGAGTTCGAACCATCTATCGCGTTTTGGTAAAAAAAAAATCCCGCGATCGACGACACTTCCGAACGAAATTCGCTCGATTTGGGACGAAATTCGTTCGAACGAAGGATATCGTTTCTCACGGAAATTCGATTGGGATCAAAGGTCATCGGGAACGCTTGTTCGTCATCGTCAACTTCGCCGCTCTTCCGCGATAAAATTTAGTCGTATGCGTTCTCTCGCATAATGGGCTTTGCTACGTCGTCGACTTTCGTTTACTCGCGATCATATCGATTCTCCATCGCGCAAAATTCAAACGCTTTCGGGTGAAACTAATCGACGAATAGATTCAGGCGACTTGGTGGTCGCTTTCGTTCGTCGCTTACGTCGTCGTAGTACGAAATTAAATTATTATATCTTTCTCGGGTCGATCGACCGCGATTCGACTCGTCTACAAAAATTTCCGACGTCTTTCGAGTGAAACGAATCAATCGATTTCGATCCGAACCGATTTCGGCCCCGGTTACTCGAACACGAGACGACACTTCCTCCAGTCGATCGACTGCGATTCAGTTCGTCTTCCACGAAACTTTCCAATCTCTTCCGAGCGAAGCTAATCGATCAATTTCGATTCGATCGACTACAATTCGGTTCGTCGTTCACGAAAATGTCAAACTTCTTCAAAAAAAATGTGTAACTTTCACGAAAATGTCCAACCTCTTCCGAGTGAAGCTAATCGATCAATTTCGATTCGATCGACTTGGTCTCGATTACTCGAGTACGAGACAACCTTCCTCGAGTCGATCGACCACGATTCAATTCGTCGTTCACGAAAACGTTCAACCTCTTCCAAGAAAATTTCCAACGTCTTCCAGGAAAATGTCTAATCTCTTCCGAGTGAAGCTAATCAATCAATTTCGATCCGACGACTTGGTCGTCCTCGTCCTTGCGTCGAGCGCGAAATCGAAGTGTCGACAGACCGGTTACTAGAGCACGAGACAACCTTCCTCGACTTGATCGATCGCGAATCGTTTTGCCATCCGTTTTAAATATATCCATTTTCCAACGCGACCCATGCTCCAGCAAATGCTTTCGGTCAAGGAAGGAGCATGCGCGAGACACGCGTAACGATGTTAATTGAAGAGAAAGAGAGAGAGAGAAAGGAAGAGGGAGATGGAGATAAACAGATACATAAAGGGAGAGAGAGGGGGGAGGAGAGAAACCAAGCAGAATACATGGAAAGAGAAGGGAGACTACGCGCTGGAAACGACAAGAGTGCAACCGAGAAACTCAGTCGATCGGAAACTTTTGTCGCAAGCGCATTTTCGATCTCTTTTACGTGCCGTGGAGAGACTAGTTCCGTGGAAGCGCGTTTGGTGAGCCAACATCGCGCCTACCTGTCCAGAATCACCGTCTTGAGCCGTGTGTATGTGTGCATCGACGAAGCGAGTCGCACTCGTCGCACCTATAGCAACGGCGGCGCACGATTCAAGAAAATAATTCCAGTGGACCGCTTCGAATTACTTCTCGTAATATTATTCCTACGACTCGCTTTCCGACGATAACAGGACGCGATTTTCGATAATCGACGATGCTCGTGGCCAGACTAGCTCGATGTTAAAACGTTCCGGTCGATCGAAATAAATTCGTATTCGCCGAAAGTCCTCGTGCCGTTGTTCCGTGTCTCGCTTTTTCCTTTTTCTCTCTCTCGATATCAATAATATGATTTCTATCCGATGGCAGTACCAAAATCCCATTTAATTACGAATTAATAAGACAAGCGCGAGACGAGTCGCGAATTTTTAGCGCAAACGCAGCTTTCAGGTCGTCGATTCCGCAAAAATACCGAACAGCTCCAAAAAATATAGCGTCCCCCGTGTTTTTTCAACTTGGACGATCTCAGCGTTTTTCCGACTCTGTTCGAGTCACGAAAAAAAAAATAAATAAAAATTTCCAAAAAACGCATCGATGCCAAAAACAGTCGAGAGAGGAAGCAGTTAACGAATTCTTCGCATCGGCAAAAGGGAACATCACTGTCCACCCTTATCGTGGACTATGCGACGCGATGACTGACTAACCCGCTGGTACCTTATCGTTCACCTCGAAATACTATAGAAAAACAGGTTTTCCGTTCACGTATTTCCATAAGAGCCTACTCGGATGGATTCCTTTGTTCGAGGAGCGACAACAAAAGGTGGGAAATGACGCGAATGCATTCGTCATCATCGTGTGCAGGTCGACGAAGGGAAAGGCGGGTAAGGCAGCAACCTTTGGGCACAGCTGACTCATTTCGTACCAAATTCGACGAATCACGAAGTAACTATCTGTATTATGACATAAAGTCGAACGTCACTACGTCGATCCCCACAACGAGATGCATTTAAAGCTATTAACCCTCCCTTCGGTCGCGTCGCGCTCTAAATGAAGAACTCGGTGCTACGAGGATCGATGAAACTTTCGACTTCCTTTTTACGCGAACGATCTTGCGTTTACTCGAATGATCCTCGTTATTCTCCAATGACCCTAGTTATTCTCGACTTATTCGCGAGAAGTCGTATCGAAAGTTTTGATAGAATTCGACGGATTCGTTCTCCCGCGTTTTTCTTATCCTACGAATTTACGGAAGTCGTCGATACGATCCCATCACGAATCGGGATTTTATAAAGCGGAATTCGATTACTGACAAAAGTATCAGGGGGTCCGAAAAGTATTGCGCGTATCAACGTTTATTTAATACTAATTAATACTATTCGATAATACCAAAATTTGATCATCAAGTAGCGAAAGATCAATCGATAACGAGGGTAATTACGTCATCGACCCGACGCGATAGAAATATATTAGAGAATTATTTGCCTTAATTTGACGACAAAAATACGACATTGCTTTCCTCCTATCCCCTTAACATTTTATTCGCGGTGTTTAAATTGCTTTGCCTCGGACGTCCATTTTCGCGTGACACACGCAACGCGTATACGCAATTATCCCATTTACGCGTTCTCTCGTTTTTGGCATCGATGTTACGCGTGTCTCGACTCAGAGCAAATTGCGCTTCCCTTTCTTAAATCGGAGTTAACCGGTCAAGGGTACGACGAAAGGTTTTTTTTATCTCGTTACGAGCAAATATTCCGTCCGTATCGTCTTCACTGGATATATATAACACAAAGTTCAATTTTATCTTTTGAACTTTGCGTTGCATTAGGGTCAATGTTGCGTACATCGCACGGATAATTCGAAGCGATGTCAATCTACGTTCTTGATACGTGATTTTATCGAAAGTAAGGGTCTCAACGTTGAACTTTTTGCCGCAGGCGCGAGAAGTAACTTCGTCGTCTAAAATGTTCGTGACAAAATTACATTACGTTGCTAATAATCCGCTGCATCGACGCTTTACGAATTACTGAATGGCGCAAAAGTCGAGAGCACTGTTTTTTTCTTACGCGAATGTGTCGTCGTTCGGAAAATTTTGCGCAAATGCTCGATTACACGCTTAGCTCTTAAACGCGGAACTGAACATCCTGCAAACGGTATCAATCAAACGCGTAATGAATGTCCATCTTGTCGCGTAATTTTGTGTTCGTTTATCAATTTAAGAAAAGCGTACGTTCCGGCTTTACTCGAGAATTTTGTTGCGATACGCGGTAATCGTTCGAGTCGGTCGATATGGCTTCTTCATTTTTAACTACATATCGCGAATGTGTTTTTATTCGATGAGAAAAAATAGATCTTGATACGCTCGTCGTACGCTCGACACGCGTTATGTCACGATCGCACGGAATTGACTTTGATTCTTCCGCTTCGCGCCAGTTATTCACGAATCGTACGATACAATGTACAAAGCTTCGCCTTACTTCGAAGGGAATAAGCCCCAGCCAGTTCGTGTCTGTGTATATAGGTTTCATGTCGCAGAATGCATCGTGAAGAAATAGCGGAGCGACTTAAAAAGGGGCTTTTAAAAGGTTAGACGAACGCGGACAAAGAGAAAATGAGAGACATGGGAGTCATAAAGTTGCTCGTGTGTTTTCTCCTGCTATCCGGAGGGTCGACGATAAGAAATAAGAGAAACGATATCTCGTTGATCGACGAGCTACGAAATCGTTTGCTTCAAGTTGAAACGGATCTAGAAAAGAGCCTAACGCAGCCTAATTGGACTTTTGCCGAGAGCAATGATAAGATTATGCACATTTTACGGACTTATAGAATTTTCGACGACTATATGAACCAACAGTTTTCAAACGATGGAGAGAATCGATTGAAATCTTTGAATTCTGTTTGGCTTTGGGCAAGGCTACAGTCAGAAAAGAAAAGCATAGATGGCTTGTATATGGTCTTCAGGCAGATGCAACGTGAGATCATCGATCAAGGTGCACCGATCGATGCAAAGCAATTGACGAATTTTGCTAAAACCATTTTAAGTGATCCAAATGCGTCTATACCTCGAACACTTGAGCAAATTGCCGATTTCATAGTGAACCAAAAATTATTTATTTCAGCTTATCAGGTATAGTGTTAAATATATAGATTATACTGGAGTAGCTTGAGCGATTTTGTAAATGTCGATGAGAAAAAGCGTAATACGAAACTATCGAATATCTACTATGTTGATCAAATATCGTTGATTTACATAGCTAATAACGAAGCGATAAGAATTTCAAGAAGAAGCAACACTTTTCCGTTTACTTCTTAGCGATTATTAAATAATAATATAATAATTACATAATAATCGATAAATGATAAATTTACTAACACGAAATATTCTTTCGTATGTACAGGAAGCTTCGAATCAAATTTGTAATGAAGATCAATCGCCACAGCAATTGTTATATAATTTATATGGTACGATTGCACTCACTGAAATTAAAGGTTACGCCATGATGCAATTTTCTTACATATTGTTACGACTGTATAATAAAGGTAATTGTATACTCTAATACTTGATATCGATATAACATTTAAATAAAATTTAAATTAAATCTAAAACGACACTAAGATAAACTTCGATACGAGAAACGAATGAGAACGAATAGTAGAAATATTAGAGTCAAATAATAAAAATAAAAAGAATCCTCGACAATAACAATAGCGATTCGATATTTTTTAGGATCAAATTTTACCGAAGAAATGCATTTATTGAAGCAACAATATGCCGAAAGAACGACCGAAACATTAAGAGCTGTAAAAACTGCCATGGCTTTCGCTCCTCGTGATCTATGGAAGTGCGATCCATTGAATTACAAATTAGGTAATTATTATACGCTATTAACCGATTCTAATTCTTGATAAAAACAAAATTTCTCTCTTTGATCAACAACCGTAAACGATTTAAAAATTATACCTTCACTTTCACTTAAAATTATTTTAAACTCTTTCTAGATGAAACTTACACAGAGTTAAAGGAATTATTTCAAGGATTTATCATAAACGAAGTCGATCTGAATAATGACTTCTCGTGTAGAGAAAACTGTGGCTATTACGGGTATGCGAAGATGCAGGGATGTTATCAAAATTTGTTTTGTTCTCAGCAACGTAAATGCAACGGGAAAATCTTGAATTGTGAATATATCGATTCGGACATGTGGATTTGCTTGGCGGTACGTAGTCTAACCGGTATCGTTATGGTTTAGTACAATGAAGTTCAGTAATATCGAAATATATGTTTCTAATGTTTTATCTTCGATGGCATAGAATTCATCGAATTCACGACGATACGAGTACATCGAATATGAAAATGGCCGCATATTCGGACAAAAGAATACGTGTAAGAACAACGTAAAGAAAGTGGATAGCTGGTGGCGATGGTTATTCTGGCATTGCAGCTATTGTTTTTGTTATTGCGATGATTTTAATTCCAGTTCAGATCGATATTTCAATTTACGAGAAGTCGTCGCTGACATAGCGAATAATAAGTAATTATTATTTTGAACGTTTAACAAGGAACAGCATTTCATCACTGTCACGAAATTAAATAATCACTGTGTATAAATTTATATCGTAGGGTAATAACGGGAGTGAGAATGATAAAAAAGAACAAAATAATACACATCCAAATTCAAGAAGGATTATTGCATGGCCATGGAAGTATCGAACCGTCTAGTATATCATGGAAACCGGTCGAAGATTATACTATTTTTGATTTGAATTATAAAAATGGTATAGATTATCATACCTTGGTTTGGGAAAAACGTGGATTGGACATGGATGATCTAATATCGCCGGAAAATCATGTTTTAACGGGTATGCTTTTTTTCTTTTACTGAAAATTATGTTAGGCGTTTGTAATTTCTCGAATCCTATGGTCCATATATATTTCTTACGTTATCGTTTTTCAGGCATCAAATTTCGTCTGATTGGAACCCGGTTGAATTTAGAGATAAGAGTGACTCCGTTCAACTATACAACAGGAAAACTGATACAACCATTACAAAAAAGCTTCTGGTTGAGTAACGACATTACTGACAGGTAGGTAAATATTATAGTTGTACCAATGTACGTACGATTCGTATATCATTTAAAATTTTGCTTCGAATTTAACATTCGTAATTTTTTACTTTTAGAGCGGAATTAACGTACAGCAATCCTGATATTCCGATTCGTTCGGTTTCACATTCTCCTGATTCAAAAGTCAATCAGTATTTAAATTTTGCGCCTAGCGATCGTGTAAAGGATGCCGCGCAAAGTACTATACCATTTTTGGATATCCAGCCGATACAACCAAAGCCACCAGTGCCGTTATCTGGTGCTGGGATTTTTCATAAAGGTAGAAAAGGTTCTGGTGGATTCGTGAGTTTGAAATTGATTACGTATGATTTTGCTCCGCATTTGCAAACCGAATTACCACCATCACCGCCGATTATCGAGAATTATAAGAAAATACCAGCAGTATAATTTTAGTATTATTGTTATCTTATTTTTATCCATGTGCAGTAATAGCGTGCATGAATTATCAATTAAATTAAAAATGTTTTAAATCTTAGAAGTGACTAATAATCAATTTTATGTTTATGAAAGATAATTCAGCGTTTTGCGATTTCGATCGCGGTATCATTGATCCAACTCTCGGTAATTTAATCCGAAGATTAAATTATTTATCGTAGTGCCATTTCTGCATATATAATTTAAACAACAATTACCTTTTAAGATCTGATTGTATTCTAATTAAGGGAAACTTGATTATTACTTCTACAACATTGTAAAATATTCGCTATACGATATATATGATTACCGTCGTATTGTCATTTATATTACCAAGAAGCATTTCCTTCTTTCTTTACTCGACGATGAAATATATTGCCTTAATTAAATCTCCGGAAGAATCCGTTAAGGCAATATATTTCATCGTTGAATAAAGAGAGAAGGAAATATATGTTTAGAATTTGTGCCAAGAAATACACTTCATTTTGTATCTAACGTTACTTTCAAGATGTAATGTTATACGCACGTTCTATATTAAATTTTGATATCTAGAGTGTAATAACGAATGTTATTTTGAAGATTCTCTATCGACCAATTTTTTTACTTTATCTTCGTCAGTTATTAGAATATATAATTTCTTAGTATGTATCATAAAATACAAGAAAAATGTTTATGTTAAATAATTTTGAAGAAACATTCAACCTGTAAATAGTCGAGATAAGACAATGTTTTTTTTTACTTTTACTATATTGTTTTTTACGATAAAAAATTTATATATTTAAATATATAAATGAACCCATTATGGTTAGAATTCTCAGTTAACTAACAGGCATAGTTAAGAAGCAGTTGACTGTAAGCAAAGTTCATAACTATGTACAAATTAATGTTTGTTGCGTATAAAGGCTCATGTTCACCCGCACTCAACAAGGTGTAATTATTAATTAACGAAATAAGAAGTTCACTTACCTGTACTCGAAGAGGATGCATCATTAGAAGATGAAGCATATCGGTAGGTGGTAGTAAATCGTGAAGAGTTGCTCCTTGTTGTCTTACTGCTTGACACATAAATACAGCAAAGTATCTATGAAGTGGAAGGTGGAAGGATACTTGCAGACTGTCACACTGTAATAGAATACATTTTTTTCTATCAAAGTAAACTCGACGTGAAAATACAAAAAATACAAATAAAAGTAATCAATAATTGTCGAAAGTATTTTCAAAACACACACGGTCGGAAATATTTGTTGACGACTAAATCGTAATAATTGACTGTCCTTACCACATTCGGATGCGTATAATTCACAGCGTCTAACCAGTCTTGTAAAGCTGTAAGACAATAAGTAAGGACCCTTCTGCTCAGTGTTGCACTTTCAGGCCCGCGTAGATGTGAAACTAAAGCCCACATTGGATATGCACTAGCTTCTAATTCGGCACTAAAAGCTGCATAGTATGTGTTGGGCTCAAATTCGATGTGCTCGTTTAACTCTCTTTGATTTACGTTCATTCCTATAACGAGTCGATTCGATCAAAATACACATCGATATTTTAAACGATATTCTACATTTGAGATGCGAGTTATTTAAACTAATAGACAGTACCTTGAAACATCGAAAGAAAATCGAACCACATTTCTAAAAGAGTATCGTCACTCATAAACCTATTGGCAACTGGTTTATGCGAAAGAACATTATTTAAATCCGATACCAAAGGCCAATAACAATGTTCCTTCATTACTTGACGCCCACAATCCACAACATAGTGAAAATTTTTATCAGGATCTAAAATAAAAGTAACGTAATGAAGTAGATTGGAAAAACAATCTCGATGTACACGCATACTCGATAGGATACATACCGTGCAAGGTATTTTGAATGAGTACTTTACCCATCATATATTTTAAACTAATAACCATTACGTGTAATAGTTTTAATTGATCTACCATTCTTAATGCTAGGCCTTCATTACTAAATAACTGAAAAAATATCGTTACGATAATTAAAGATAGTAGACGAAGTAAAGAATGTACTTATTAAAAGACGATCGATCGTGAATGACAGTTACCTGTACACTAACATGCACCACTCTATTGCTTAAGGTATCTGGATCTGTAGAGCGTTCTAACATCATTGAGATTCTGCTATAATGCAGTACAAATGCACAAGTTAAAGCTAATTTATAATCATAATCAGGTAGCATATTCAATAGTAAGCATACTAATTTTTGCGGAAATTCATAAGCAACAGTCCAAAACATTAACTCTTCCAAAAAAGTTGTATGTTCCAAATGTTCTTGCAAAGATGCGCATTCTAAAACATAAAAATGATTCGTTTGTTAAAACTATATATAGAAAATAATACAAATAATTCGCAAAGTTGAAATTTGAAATTTTACCTTTATATTCATCCGGTGGTTCTGGATTTGGTAAAGATTTAATGGCGTCTTGATACAATTTATTATTATCTTGACAATAACTGTCATATTCCGATTGTCCAGTAAATTTCGAAGGATCCATAAGTCCCCTATATTTTTGAGGATTCGTAAGGGCAGATGTCATAACGTGTCTCATTAATGCACCCATTTCATTGAAGTCAAGAAGCATGGTCAAGTAGGCATCGGCATCTTGTATGGCAACTCTAGAACCTACATATCCTCGTATACTAGGTACGCTCACCTTACTAGAATTAAAAATAGCCCCCCTTTAATATACGAAATACACAATGTGTATCGATAATACTAACTATTTTAATAGTTATACGCGATAATAAACGTAGCTAACCAATTCTCGCGTAGATGTTGAATCAAACGTAGAATGATTCTTGGCATCATAGCTTCCGCTACGCACATTAAATCCGAAGGGGCGACAGATTTATTGACAGCAGCTTTTGGCCCATGTCTATCGCAAAATCTGTAAAATTAAAGATGACGAAATTACGATAATATTGAACAATATAAAGAAAAAAGAATGTTTTCCTGATCTAGTTCTATTTTACTACAAATACATAACGTTTTAAATAACGAATTAAAAATAGCATAGAGAGGAAATAAAATTTTTAAGTCGTACGTCTATACGCGAATACGATACATGATATATAACGCTATTTATTGCATATATGGTATATAAAAAGGTTTTTTATACTTTAAAACAGAACGATATCTTGTTGCAATGTAATTGTCTCATTTATAAGTCTTATTATATAACATATCGTAAAATATTTACCCAGTTTCCTTCATGACAGATGTATCTCCGCAATCACAAGCACCACCCGCTTGACTTAGAAACATGTTGAAGTCATGTCGATGATGATTTCCCTTCTTAAAACATTCTGTGCAAAGAGACATACAAGGTGAAATTCCGCAAGTACGACAACGATACGCAATGAAATTTGGGGTCCAGACTAATCCACATGTTGTTGCATTATCGTAGGTCTGTACTGAAATGTATAAATAATATTTATGAATTATATTAATAAGTAATATACCGTACACACTTTATTTCCGAATAAGATCGACTACTAATATATCTTAGAAAAAAATATTTGTCGCTGTACACGAATCGAACAGTACATTGAAAAAAAGAATGGGTTTACAACGAACAAACGAATGACTAATAATAATAAAGATGAAATTACGAATAAAAGTGCAACGTGAATAAATTTCTGATTCCGAAGCAATTAGTTCACTTATTAAATACTTACTTATTCGCTCGTTACGTGAAACACGAGAAGAAATTTTCTACTTTCTAAATTACATGTAAAAAATATATATTAATATCGTACAGGAGTAAGAAAGTTAATCGAGATAATTGGAAAAAAAGTTGAATTATTGAAATGAATTATCAGATTATACACGAAGAGTCGAGAGGCCTACGTAGGCAACTCAATTTCTATGAAAGAAAGAGACACGAAATTACAAAGAGATGAAAATGTCGAAAGCACAGATTACATCGTACCCCGAAGAAACGATAGGAAATATGTAGTCCCATATTCATCGTGGAAGAAATAATGATACCGCAAAGTACTAACCTGTATTAGCAAATTCATGCGGCGTACGACCACCAGCCATCAACCATTTGCACCACTCGATGGTCTCCCAATCATCAATGTGTTTACTGGGAGTGAGAAGTACATCCAAGAGTTCACTGAGATGCTGAGGACACGCAGTGTCAATGTTAGAATTACTGCATTCTGCTCGAATATATGCAGCAGCACCACGTTTTCCCTTTTTCATTAGCACTTGCGCCGACGTGCTAGAGGTCGAGGCCATTGTGCAATTTCTTCGGTGAATTAACGGAATAGCATACGAGTAGTCGTATTAGTTGTGTATTATCGTTGACGCAACTAAACGATATATAAATCGAGTGGACAGAGATCAGGTGATTCTGTCGTTAATATTCCGTGGTACCGATGTTACGGTCGACCCGTACAACGGTACTCACACCCTTCGACGACCTTCTAATATGAAAATTTGTAAGAAATCTTCCGAGGAGTGGTGGGCCGCGGAGCAGTAAATTTTCGACAACTTCCATATCAGTGAGCATCTCCCGTCAATTCTCTCTTCCTAGTCAATTCTGACAGCATGACGAAAATACTAGAAATGTCTATAAATGTTCTCACTCCCACGGTTCGTGCACTGCTATCGACTGCCTAAACTTTCCTGTCGAGCAGCGTATATTCCTCGAACTTCTTAATTTATTTTCAGACAACAGAAATACACGTTTACGGAAAGCGACAAGAGCTTAAAGAAGCACTCGATCACCGTTCACACGTACAGTCCAGCGAGCATAGTTTATTCGGTCACGGCACGGTCATACGGATGCTTCTCGGATCCTTAATCGCGCCTCTTCCTCTGCTTTATCGACGGTGTCGTTTCGTAATGAATCTCAATTAACGATTGGCTCGTTAGTTCGACTGGCTTGGACTTTTTTATCGTTATTACCAATGCTATCTGTAACATAGACGGGTATACGATGCATTATATAAAAAGTATAATACTTCGACGTGATCGCGGATTAATCACGGCACGACGAAACGACGATGATCTCTTCCCACTTATCGCGTAATTTTCATTTGTCGCAACACTTTTTCGTACAATGTGATACCTTTTATAACGACTCGTTTTATTCGCGTTCTCGATTCATTTATCGATAGAACTTTTTAATTCGAAAGTAGATAACATACTTATTCCGTTAAACGTACATGTCACTAGCATCTATGAACGCATCGAGAAGCATGGATGATAAATGTCGCGTAGAATCTAAATTTGTCACGTTAATACTATAATGTCATTTACATGGCACCTAGCATAGCGGATATGAATAACGTAAACCACATATATTTCTACTTATCCAACACTAAGAAGTTATGTGTATATAGCTGCGAACGTTTTTGGATCCATTGTTTGCAGCGCTTCAAGTAATCTAAGACAGAACTATATAGTTCATAATTGTATCGCGACAGTTTTGATTCTTGGCGGGAATGTTAAATAATGTATAAAGGCGATAAATATGTATGTCGCTTGTAGTATAAAATTAATTGCAAAATAAAATAAGAGCGAATACTAGCGTTAAAACGTAACGGTCTAAAGCTACGATTCTTTTGATCGCGTCAATTGATGCGACACATTAGACTTACCTTGGGCATTGCATGTTTCATGGAATATGCATCTTACAGATGTTACAGCTCGATTGAATTTTGGAAAGGAACAAGATATGGGTAATTTTCATAACAGGCGATCGCGTACGTTTCACAGAAATCAAACGTTTTAAGATCACAATTTTTTGTTAATTTCAAAAAGATGTCACGGAATACGTAGACTTACCATTAAATTAGCATAAAATAGAGAAAAGAATAAAAATTATTTTTTAAAAAATGTAATCTCGATGTACAAGTTTTATTCGACGAATTTAATCGTTTTATGTACTCTACATATCGTATTAATTTCTATCGCGAAGGGGTACAATGCTTCTTTTTTCGTTATAAACGCGAAAAATCATTTGCAAACTTTTAATTTAACATTAAAAACATCGATAAAAAAAATCCCACGTAGCTCGATGATTTCATATGCAATAATATTCATTGCTATCGAACACGAATACGATATTTTAATCGAAACTGACAAAAATTATGATAAATCGACGTTCATCGTATACGATCGATTGTTTACGACGAAACGACTCGGTAGTCAACGCGTGTTTTAAGAAATTTTTTGATTTATTTGGCTCTGTACAGTTTTGCTACAAATTTATTATTAATAATACAATCATATCTGTAGTAACGACCATTTGGATAATACATTTGTAATTTTATGAAACATGTATCGTACACAAGAACTCATTTTAGATTGCTGTTGATTTCAAGGAATGCAAGCTGGCATTAGTGATAGTTTTGAGTTAACTTTTATAATTGTATCATTAGCATAATTATTGTAGTTTTTTCTATTATTATTGTAATTTGTAACTGAAAATCACGGTCGGTATGAGGCTGTAAAAATACCAGAGATGCGAGTGACTATAAGTGAGCATCATAATAGACTCAAGATGTAAAGCCTTTATCTTTGTAACCGTTATTTGCTCGTTGCTCGCAGCAAGCAGACTCCATATTTTAGCTTTGAAAACTTGTAAATTTAGATAGAACAGCTTTGTAATAATTTAATACATAACTCTGCAGAAGCTCAGTCAGCGCTAATATACATTCGTATAAACATGCACGATACTTAATCTTACACATGAACCTTTTTTTGGACATTCTTCCTTTCGTGTTATAAAAGTTCCGATAAATACTGTATCGTAGTTGGCAAAATAGCTGAGAGTATTACTAAGTTTAATGTATTTAAACCTAATGAATTTATACTGCTTATTATAGTGTGTGTGTGTGTATATACATATAACATATGTATGTGTGTATGTATATAACATAGTACAGAAGAGTAATTCATTATTATTACATTATATTATAATAGCGTTTGACTATATTTTAAAATTATGTAAATGTACACGTGTCGTTGCCGATGAATTGTACGCGTTTCACCACATGATCAACGTCTTCTATCCTCGTATTTTATACAAAATAATACATTAATTCTTCGGCTCAGTAAATATTATTAAATATAAATTACCTTCGCAGTGTTCGAATTAATCGACCGACATCTGACGAACCCAGACCTATACATATATTTGTGATTCGTATTACATACACGTAAAAAAAGTTCACCTAGTTTCGGAGACGTTTACAAAAGAAATGAAAAACGTTTTTATAGATTTTTTTCCGAGCATGAATTATATATATATATATATATAT
>JAITYT010000075.1:2100625-2136288 GCA_025433975.1 Liostenogaster flavolineata
AATTATTAAAATTATTATTAAAGCTATTAAAATTACAAACTCAGACGATTAGATCATAACATCACGTTTTCTTTAAAATAAAACCGTGGCGTCCAGAGCAAGACGCGCTAAATTTGCGTGGCAGTCAATGGGTTAAACGCTGATCGTTTACCAAAAAAGTTGTACCAATATTCATAGGATTTATCCATCGAACAACGTCCTGTGCCCTAGCTGAGTAAAGGGTGTGGGCCAAAGGAGGAACGAACGAATAACTGACTTGCAAAATATATAAAGAAGGAATACGCGAGAGATGCCAAACTTGGATATATGTATAAAAAAAAATTATATTCAAAGTACGAGAGATCACTGAAAGGTTTAAATATTAGCTTAGAAGAAAGAGGTTAACTTAGCAGGCGTAGCATACGTACGAGCGTGTCGATGCTATGAAAGAAATTGGATCTCATAGGGAGAAAGAAACTGAAAATTGTTCATAATTCGTTTTAAATCGCTACTGAAGGGATCGATGGCGTTCGCATCGGTTTCGATCGAAGGAAACTCACGCGATGCGCGCACGCACGCGACCGACGGTAAAAAGCGGATAGACGAGCGCGAAGCTAAACTCAGGGCGATTAGGCACGCTCGAATAAACGAGGGCAAGACTCGCAGCGGTAGCCCGCGCGTGGACACATCGACGAGGTATCCGCTTAATCGCGGTAACGTATTTAGGAACGATCCCTTTGCCAATTAGCCGGCAAGAGTAGGGGTGGCTTTCAATCGTTTGGAAAATAATCGCACGGGAGATGCGAGGCATCCGCTGATATTCGCGTCGATGGCGAGTTCCTCGATATCAGAGGCTTCGTTTGGATCCTCCTTCATATTTTCCGCATCTTTAAACAATTTCCCTTGCAGAAAGTATCGACATGGAAGAATGAAAAATCGTCAGCCTTTGGCCGTGCAAGTCGCCACGTTTTTCGTAATCACGAAGCACGCGTCGACCGTTCGAGTGCCAAGTGGCGATTTTACACTTCCTCTGTTCCGTCCGAAAAGCGCCAGCGCCTCTAACTGGACTACGATGTCCAAAAGATTCCTGATTCCACAAAATTCGATTTTCTTCGATCGATGTAAATACGTTTCGATCGTTACGACTGACAGCGACGGCGATCTTTAAAGTCACATCGAGATCAGAGAAGAAAATCATCGTCGTCGCTTATATTTTTGCGCACCGATGAAAAACGATCGAAACGATTGGCAAAGACTTCCTGCTTTGGAGAAATCTCGCGAATGCGAGGACCCCGCGTTACGATTCGCGATAAGACGCGCGGTTAAAAATAGGAGGAAGAACACGCCGTGTTCCAGGAAGGATTCCCTTCCTGTGTACCGGCGAGCGCTTAGGTAAGGTCAGTGCTCCTCCGTGCCGGTACGGAATTAACTTTCGACGGTGCCGAATTCGCCGTGGCACGACAAGCAGCGCGTTCGAGCCTCTCGCAAATTCGCACAACAACGAAACGTTGCGATCTCCCTCTTCTCCCACCATCTGCGTCTCCGCCTCGTTTCCTCGATGCATCATCCTCCTGTCAACGCGCCGTAGAACTCCCACGGAAGCAGACTTTCCCTCTTGAATACTGTTTTCGCACGACGTCATTGTACTACAATGGCGCCTTGTGCTCCAGTCCACGATGTATCGATAAAAACATCGAATAACCATTTTGGGGGAAAAAATAGAAAAGAAAGTCGCGCGTCGAATGCCGCGTCATCCATACGTGGGTGATATATTTAAATTTCAAAAAAAAAATTTCACCGTTCTGGTTTTTTTTTCATTTTAACACGTTGCATACGGATGGCGAGAATTCTCGTCATTTAGGCGCGTCAACATTAACAATTGTGTAACATGATATACATATTCTGTACTAATTTTTCAGTTGCTTCTTGTTACTTATTGTGTTATTTTTACTAAGGCTATGCACGTTCGAAGATTAAGGTTTAAAAATCCGCCGGAACAGAGGGTTACAAGGCATTTAAATAACCCGGTACGCAGCGTGTTAAGATCGATGTTTCATTTTTTTTTATCGGTTATTTCGACCGGTACTGTTCACCGATGCTCATCGCGAGCCGAATTCTCGTTGATGAATCAGATGCCAAGTTCATCGCGTCGTTGTTTCTCACCCTCTCGACATCCCGAGATCATCGCCGTCGCCTCGACGGAAGATCGTTTCTAGTGGACGAATAGCCTCGATCCAAAAGTTCGCTCTGTTTCGTCGCTTTTTCGCGGATGAACGGATGCACGGTTGGACTCGCGGACGCCGTCGTTGTCGCGATAACGATAACCACTCGCGATAGCGATAACCACTCGCGATTCCAGAAACACGAGAAACACCAGAATCACGAGCGACGCCCACTCTCTCCTAACATCGCCACCCCTCCACCCCCGTACGATTTTCTCCCGATTGCAATAGCGCGAAATTTATTCTCCAGTGTCCCAGGCGGTCGATAAAGCCGCTGTGGCGTCCCGACACCGTCCAATCGAACGTCGTTATCGACGTCGTAAGCTCGTCTCTGGACGTCGATTCGCGTGTTTGGCGCCAACGTCGCGCTCCAAGCGCGATCTTCGTTCCAAGTTCGACCGAGGATGCTTTAACCCTTTGCACGTCCAATTCTTTTCCATTTTTCCTTCCAATAACTTCCAATTATTTTTTAATAATTCTTAATGTAGTTCGATAATACGTTAGAATTCTCGTTTTTTTTGTATACTTCTTTTTATATAATTTATAAAGAAGAAAAGCTCAGAAGTTTAGTGAATTTAATTTAAAAATGCCGAGCGTGTCTCGAAATAGAAGAATCGCGAATCGAATAAATGTCGAGTAACGCTCAACACGGGAGTGCAAGGGGTTAACCCTTTGCGGACGCGTGTCGGCATATAGCCGGCCAATTCTCGCGCTGAGGCTGGTGTACGTCTGTCGTTCTAAACGATAAGGTACGCATATCCTAGCCTAACTAGGGTATACTAGCCTAAGAAACGAAGTTGCCGGATATATCCGGCTTTTTGGCGCGGGGTTCCGTTCGCGCCCGGCTCATCGGGTACGTAACGAAAGGGTTAACGCGAGTAGCAGCGCCGATCGCTCGAATTCGTCGACGAGTTACCCTCGGTTTATCGTTTACGCAAATATGTGCTCGACTCTCGCGAGGTTATCGCTCGGGGAAGAGAAGGAGACGATTAGGGTGGAAGAAGGAACGAGTGGTTCGGTCCGTGATGTGAACGACCGCGAGCGGCGAACCAGACCGAAAAAAAGATGGTGGAAGGAGAGCGGCGGAGTCTTAGAGCGGTCTCGCTGCATCCTACTAAGGAAGGAGAGAAAAAATAGGACGAGATATTTGAGAGACGTTGATCGACCGCTTCGAAATGCGGCTGCTGGCGATGTACTTCCCTCGTAATTGCGGTCGTGGGTCTTCGAATTAACCTAGACTCGAATCGTCGTAGACCCTTCGACACGCGTGCGTACCTTTGTAAAATTCCGCGATGGTTAGCGACGTTCTATGCCACGTGTACCATTTGTGGTACACGCGCCGACTCGATTATACCGAGTCGAAGATTTACGTTTTACCATGTCACTTCTTTTATTGTTTCGATATCTCTTGGAAACGTACATTTATTTGATTGGCGAAAAAATCCGTGTAGTTGGAAGTAATTTCTTGGCGAAGAGGGAAAAATAAGCGCTTCTCCTGATTTGTCAAACTTCGTCGTAGCGCGAACCGTATTTGGTACACGTGGGGTGGAAATGACCCTTTACGAAGAGCGAGTTGACACTGCAAGCGTTAAACGAACGAGCGAAAGGTGAAATTGTAAGGAATTCTGCGAATAGTTTCACGCGACGTAATTATCTTACGTGGCGACTTTCGACGATTTCGACAGATTCTAACGCAAATCGTTGCGTTAAAATGTCGACGTAAAAGAGAATAATAGATCTGACGATGCCCATTGCGAGTTCTTCGTTCTGAAAGATCAACGGTAATTCGGAATACGCTGCGGAATGCGGAATTGGTGTACTGGTTACCGGTCGGCCCGCGACCCACATATCGAGACGAGGGAAGAGGAAGGGATTCCACCTGCATTCGACCAAAGAATACGTAGAAACAGAGAAAGCTCCACTCCCCTCTTTCTCTCTTCCACCCTCGACGCGCGTACAAAAGATTTTCCGCGGGTGCGCAAACGCGTTGTTTTTCATTCATCCTTGCAACTCTTCCGCGCGATTCGCGATTTTCTTCTCTTCGCCGGCTCAACGTACGTCGAATCTTCTAATCAATTAAATTCTCTCGGTTCTTCCTTTGATCTTGCTCGATACGCCGCCAAATATTCCGCGCTTCGCTCTATCCTTGGACTCCAACGACAAAAACAAGCGTGCATCTATTTTTCCTAGAGAAAAAGGAGCCTTTGTTTCTCTCTCTTTCGGTGAAATCGCGTCTCGATCGATTTTCACGCATGGAGAAACACCAGAGCCGAGAAAAAAACGCCGGATTGCCGGTCGAACTTAACTCCAGGGAAAATACGCGGAAATAACGCACAACGATCCATAGATCGATACCGTGCTTGAAGCTTCGATCGACGATCCGTGCGATCAGCATGAAGAAAGTCGAGTCGAGCCGAGCGATGGACCGAATACTGCCGGCATCGATCGGCGTTTTAATCGATGCAAATACGCAAATAGAAGACCCCAACCGAGCGATTGCTCGCTCCTACGGACGATCGAATCGATGGAAAGTCACGCGAGCCGCGCGTGACTGATAATAGAAAATAGAAACGGTGATCGAACGGGAGCGCATTTGCGCTTCCGCAAACGCATCGAAAACGCATCGTCGCGATTGACTCGTAGAAAATCACGCGATGTCGTGCAATTACGTGCAATTATCTTGTGCGATAAATTTCTTGTTCTAGCGGTCACCGGTGACCTCCACGGCGTTCTCGATGTCGATCAACGCCAGTACGCAAAGATCAGGAAGGAAATTAATACCGTAACGAATTGACGAGTCTTGTCCATAATATCGTCCATTCATTCTCGTCCGATCATCATTCGATGTAAGAACGGACGAGACGACGATAATAAGATCGGTAATGGCGATAATTATAACGATCAAAATTGCGAGTATGGATGATGGGACGGTCGCGAGGCGCAGCCAGGTGCTAATTGCGGCGACAGGGAACGGCGAGAGCGTAAATACGATCACCGTTTCGCGTTAAGATTTTTTTCCTTCCGCGAACGAAGAGATCGGCGCATCGAGCGGCTCGAAGAAAGGGAGGAAGAAACGAGCTCGTAAAAGTCGAACTGCGCGATAAAGATCCGTCGTGCGCGGACCGTAGTGTTTCTCGTAACGATTTTGCCGGTGGAGCGAGCGAGCGAGGGAGAAGAAGACGGAGAAAAGAAGAGGCGCGGAAACGCAGCGACGAGTGGTGGGGGGTAAAAAGTCGGGGAGACGAGATACGAAAGGAGTGGGAGAAGTGAGAGGGCTGGAGGGGAAGCTGGCCTTTAGCCAGGTCATCGGGAAAGTGGTGCGGCCTTTGACGGAAGTTTGCCCGTGCGACGATGCACGAGATGCACGCATCTCCCAAACGAAAGATGTCTGTGACGACTGTTCAACCTCGATCGACCTTACGATCGTTCTAAAGCTGTATTAGTTCGCAACGCGATCCTTGTGTTCTTTAACCCATTGGCTTAGTGTTTCTCGAGTGATCTTATTCTAGGTAACGATTTGCTTCATGAAAATTTTGCTCTTGTAAAATATTGTCTGCCTGTAGACAATTTGACTACGGATTTTGGAGTTTGATAAATTAGGAGAGTTAAAAGATAACGTTGTATGGAACCGTCTAATCGCTGCCTCTTTGACCCAGTGACTTATTGACTCATATCGAGTTTCGCGTAACGGTTCGTTTCGTCAAAATTTGCTCTCGAGAAATATCGTTTATCTCTGAAAATAGTTGCGCAATTGATATGAAATTAATACATCAAAAGGAGAGTCAAAAGATAACGATGCATGCACCGAGTCTAGCCAGCTAGCGAATCGTCGTCTCTTTAGGCCATTTTTTAGACACGCGGCACAGAACGTGTTACCCAAAGATCCAAAGAGGCAAAGAAGCAAGCGCGTTTGCCATCGGTTTTTAGAGCGATAAATCGAACGATTTTTCTGTCGTCAAACGATCTTGGCTCGTTCAAGATCCGTCGAGGAATACATTCGAAGAATTGGATGCGCTCGATTTACAAGGATTTCCCAACGTTTTTTATCCAGATTATCCTAAATCGAGCATGGGAATTTTCAAGAGAGCAAGAAGAAGCTAAAGATCGAAGCTTTAGATCAAACGTTTCTTTCGACGAAGCGCAAAGCGCATTTTTGAGAACGAAGCTTCTCCATCGGCGACCGAGTGGAGGGGTCCAAGGTTAAGCAATATTATTGTTCTCGGGTTCACGGTCGCAGCATCATTCTGAACTCGTTTTCACGATATCGCGCTCGGTCCTCGTTCAAGCGGTTTTAGCTTACGCGGTGAAAATATGTATTACGATGACCCAGTTAAGTTCGCGTCCTACGGTTCGAAAACGCGGTCAGGTATTATTGCGCGTAGGATCATTGTGCAACGCGCACGTAATCGTGCTTCTTCGCTAATTTAATGCGGGGCAAAGACGTCGACCTGCTTCGTTCGTGCTGTACGAATCCAACGGTTAATTCCCAACTTGTTTCTCTCGTCTTCTCCTCTTTCTCTTTGATTTAACGCGAGGAATGCAAGGCCGCTTAGAATTTCGTACGCGGTGGACGATAAACTGCTCAGAATTCCTTCGTAAAATTCTCACGCCGATGAAACGTATGGCAAACGACGAATAACGCGAACGATCTGTACGCGAAATTCTTCGTATCGCGCGAAATTCACAGTTTCAACGCCATCCGTTCCACGTAGGCGAAACTTTGACGAGATTTATCTTCTCTTTACGAACATTTTTCTATTTTATTCTATCATTTTTCAAAGTATTGAACAGTCGAGAAAGTATCGAGTTCTTTTCCTTCTGGATGATTACAGTGACAGTGAGAGTTCTACGCTATTACGGTGTTGTCAGAAAGATGGCGGAAGATCGCCGAACAAAATGGCGCGTATTCGGTTTGACAAACTTCTTCTAGGACATAGGAAACAATTTTCTCGATTTTGACTTAAAACCAATCGATTCTTTTTCGATTGTCTAATATCATACGACGATAAGCTGTTCGATCGACAAAATTAATGGAGAATTTCCACGCGAGGCGATTTCGAAGACGAACGACGACGATAATTTCCCGCTCTCGTCCGGTCGTCTCGTGGCCACGTGATCGAATTTTACGCGGATTCGGGCGTCACGTCGAAATCGCAAGGAGCGACTGCCGAGGATAATTCTCGACTCCAGGTGAAAATACGTACGCTGAACGAGCTCGTCGTTGCGACGTGTATAGCAACGACGTCGTAGAATGCGGAAGGTAATGGCGCGATGGAAAAACGACGGTCACTTTCCTCCTCCTCCTCCTCCTCCTCCGCCTCTTCACAGCCTGTTCCTTTTTCTTCTTGGTTCGTGGGCGATGGCACGATGCGCGTGAAATACTAAAGATCCGTCGATGATGGAGCGACGAGTTCGTCGCGATATAAAATACGAGGCGCATCGATTCTCTCGCCGTTTGATTTACGCGCGAGAGATACGAATAACGAGGTAACGCGAGCAGCAGACGCCTCGAAACTAACGACGCTCGAAGGGTGATGCGAAAAGCGATGATTCTCGGATAGCAAAAAATTACAACCGAGACGCGATTACGATCGGTTTTACGAGCGTACGAGGATCTTGTTGTCCCGATTGTGAGTTAACTCGTATTTATGTCTGGAACACGTTATCGTTCGAATACTTGGTAAACTTATTTAACTCGTTGGCCGCCATTTTGGTGACGTATGATCACAGATCGTTTTGACAGGAGTGCCTTAAATGTTTATAATCGTACAAATTAAATGAACATCGTCATTCAACGAATTTTGAGTGTCATAGTTAATGAAATAATGTAAGTAACGAAGATACTTTCGTGGCGCCTTGAGCTAAACGTGCGAATTTAACGTCGTGCATTTTCGTTGTCAAAATTCCACGAATCAAGGCGAGGAAACTTTCGTTACGACCGTTGGGATTTAAGCGAATCCCAAAGAACGCGGAACGGCTTTTCCTTGTCGTCGGGCAAACGAAAATCGTCGCATGACAAAAAGTTGTCAGACCAGCGAGAACGACGGAGCCTCGCGAATAAAAGTGGGCAATGCTGGGGGAACGGACTATAGAAAAAGAAAGCAGATGGTCGGAGCAGCGCGTAACTAGGGTGCAAGTACGAAGCCGCAATAATACGCGATCCGGTCGAGTTGAGATTCCGCAAAGAAATGTTAATCGAGAATCGCGTCTAACTGTAAAATTGTACTCGTTCGTGTATGGAAAAATTGAAGGCGGCATTCCTTGCTCTCTCGCGTTTATGATTGTATTTATGTCGAAAGTCGAATAAAAACTATGAGAGCAATTTCGACAACTTGAAGAACTGAAGAACGCTAATGAAATACGCGACACTTTCGTCGAGCAATGTACGTAACCGGAATAAAAATATCGTTCATCACGATCGTCGAATAATGAGTAATAAATCGTGATAAAAAGAGCTCTGTCGAAACACTTGGGAAATATTTGAAAGATCTGAAGGCTCTCGATGAATGCGCCGCTCGTTTCAAGAATTCGAAACCTTTCTAAGCTACGAATAGACACGTTTACGCGCGATTCTGCCCTGTTCTCTGTAAAAAGTGTACACGGCGACGGGACGAAATGAAAGGAAACGCGATGGCGAAAAGAACGTGCCTCGAATTTATGACGAAGGTACGACAATACGACGCCTTTCAAAAATTACAAAAGGGAATCGTTTAAGCGACTAGAGGAAGATCGTGCGATACATTCGCGAATCGAGAGCAGGTTACGAGAAATTCTCGCGTTTCTATCGAGCCTCTTCCAGGGAAATTGGATGCATAGATTTCCGTCTGCCAGAGAAAAAACTCGTAGCAACATCTCGCTAGAAAATCACACCCACTCGTGTACAAATTCACCTACCGATAAACGATACGAAACTTTATCGAGAGCAAAATAAGGGAATTAACTAATGTCGAAATGTACTCGAATGTATCCTAGTTGGAGATAGTTCGTTTCAGAGCTTGTAATCTTTTATTAACCTCTTTCGTGCACTGCTCGTCAGCCACGTGACAGCCCTATATGTACACTCGATGATAAGAGCACAATCGCGCAGTCTTCTAAACTCGACGATCCTACCAACGAGGTTAAAAGAGACGCGTAGAATCGATTAAGATCAAAGGCGCGATTCATTAGAAAATGATCGTAACGTTAGTTCAGCTACTGCATCGTTCGAAATTTAAAACATCGAAAATCGAACTTTCGAGAGATTCGGGGCTGATCGCGTAAACTAGAACAAGCCAAGAGATAAGTTCGGATATAAAGTGATTCGCGTGTGCGGAATTTTCTAAAAAAAAAAAGATCGGTGATATCGTCGTCGTCGTCAGCACCGTCGATATGGAGAAACGAACAATGTCCCTCCGACTCACGAGAGAAGGACAAATCATCAAGGTGGGCATCGACGTCTCGTAATGGTACTCCTACTCGTGGAATCGTTAACGTCCTGCCATTTGCCAGCGAACCGTTATATCGTGCTTAGATGACGAACAGGGACGAGGGGAAACGGGAGGGGTGAAGTCGGTATCCCAGTCGCACGATGCATCTCTCTATCAGTGCGCAACGTACACGTACATATAGGTGGCCTCCTACAATGGCTCTCCGACGAACGCCATTCTCCTTTATACGGTGAGCGACTCACGAGCGAGGAATTGCTTCCTAAATTAAACGAACCCCGGATATTCATCGCGCGAAGCCGCTGTCTTCTTCTTCTTCCGGCACGATCGCGTGCCACCGATATTTTTCTTACTATCGTTTGATGCGCTGTGCCTAACCTCGCGTTCTACCGGCCCACTTTTTTCTCTCTTTTCTCTTTTTCCCCCCTTTGCAAATCGAGACAAAAGGAACGAGTCGGTCGGGTCGCGCGTTAAAGAAAATCCCATATCCAAGGCACGACCGTGGGGAATTGCTCGTTCTTTTACCATCGCAAATGTGTAACGGATGAATATCCGCGAGTCTAGGCACGCGGGAATATCTTTAACGTCAAATAATCCACCGGCGAATAGTCGAACGACTGTTCTGAAGACTTTGCTTGGAACTTCTTAAGTGAGACTACTTCTTTTCGTTTTTACAATGTAAATGAAAAAAGGAAGTAATGCCAAGCTTACTCTCACACCCACGTTTAATTGTCTGTAAGGACTGATTTTTGGATTGGTCGAAGTAGGAACAGATGTGCAAGAAATTTCGATAGGTTTAGCGTTAAGACTGCGAACTTTAGCGACCATAGCGGCAAAGCCGTTTGTATCGAGAGATCGTATTTGACGAACGAATAAATTTGATCCTTCGCTTTTCGGCCGCTTCTTAAAACCGAATATACGATTTCTGTCGATATTGGATTCAGGATTTTTTCAAATTATTCCATTGCAGCCAAAAAAAAGGTGAACTTTAGGTATCATTTTTAACGATACATATCGAAATTGAATCCGTTTACCTGAAACAACGACTCGAACGGACATTGTTCCTCGTAAATCGAACTTAGCAAGATGAAGGAACGCGTAGGTATCGAACGTTGTATACGGGATGACGTAAATCAGCTTGACGCGGCGCCTTGGACACCGCCTTAATACCGATGAAGATTCATCAACTCGAAGCATGACGAACGTCCCTTTCGTACGAATTTCCCAATAGACAATGGTCAAGGAACTAACCCCGGTAGACGTGTATCCAATAAAGGGCGTGTATTGGCTCCCCAAATTTGACCCGCCGTAAATCCATTAGACGGAGACCCTGGAGAATCAATAGCCGGTAGAAGCAATTCTCGAGAGATTCCTCGATGATCCAAATAACATCCATGCGACCGTCCAAGTGCGTATTTCCCACGACATCGCATAAATCTTCGTTCGATAGACATCTCGAACAAAGTTCGACGTTTACCAACTAACGCAACGTTCGAAACGATCGTCTTGGCGAGTCGCGTGCGTCTGTCACAGGGACGATTCAGATTGTCACTACTGATCGGACCGGTGGCATGGATTGTCCTTTAGGAGGGCTAGGATCGCCAGTTATCTCTTCAATTCGAAGTCGCGTCTATGTTATTTGATCAAGACGTTGTTATACTCTCCGACTCGTTGATCATTCTATGGTCAACCCTAACGCTAGGCTCACGTTAGGAAAAGGACGCTAAGTTATTATCACAGAACTCGCGAGTTGTCAACGAAGCGCGAAGTCGTCGGGTAAAATAAAACTGCTTGATCGATGGTGATAAAAGACTCTCTCTGTTTATTGTTGGCGGTTCTTTTATATGGGTCTCGTTGTTGGTAGTGGGGGTTGTCGATGCGTAGGGCAGGCGATGAGCAATGCCTTGATGGGTCTGGTATTGGTATCTGTCGCCTGACACGTCCATTTCGCGCGTTCGATCGCGTTTCCCCGGTGGTCGTGTCGAAACCTCGTAAAATCGGGTAAGAACACCTAAAGTGTCGCGTGCCAGCCACTTAGCCGAACGTCGTAAATCCAAGGATCGACCGTAACGGTCGTCGTATCGGCATCGTTTAGAAAAGCGTTTGTAGGTATTCGATACGGCACCTAATCGCGAATAATTCGCGTTATTATCGAACGACGATCGAAGGAGGATCGAACGGAGGAACGTACCACGTGGGACGAGCACGTCGACACGAAGCTGTCGTCGATGGATTACTCGATGGGACTAGGAAGGCGGAGAGAAGCGAACGCCGAGGAAAAGGGAGTTTTCCATGTTCGTGGCGTTGCTTCGTTTGCATTCATGAATAAAGAAACGGCTCGATGGTGCTCCACCCATAAAACGCGCACGGTTATTTTGAATTCGTTCTCCTCCCGTACGTTGGCGTTTACGAACACGTGTCCGATCGCACGAACCACTCTCCTCGCCCTTCTTTCCTCCCTTTTCCTCTTTTTCCAAGCCCGTTCTCTCTCTCTCTCTCGAGGCTAGAGCAAATCTTCTTCGTTTTCCCGAGAAAGTAAAAACGAATCGGCCCGTTCCACTTCCGCGTCTCAATGCATTGGCCTAAAGATTCGTCGATTGGTCGGACTCGACCGTGGATTGACACGTTCGGTATCAAACTGCTTTTCACGCACGCTACGAAGTTTGATTAATCTGCAAAAAAAATTCTTATTTCTCCTGTCTATGGTAAAATTGAATTGGCAATTGCAAATATCCAAAGAACAATGAAATAAATAACGAAAGAAGCGACATGGTACAATACGAACAGATCGATTTAAAATTGAGTCGAAGCGTGTATCGAAAATGGTACACGTGGCAGGAAACGTGTTAAGAAGCCGACGATCGAGTAAAAATCTTACGAGTAAATGCCGGGACCGAGAATTTCGATCGGTTGGCACTCAAAATCGCGCGAACACTCGCGTTAGAAAAAGATCGTTATCAACAAATTTCTCTGACGTAACATGCCGTTCGAATGGGTTTCGCGTTCTTGTATCGGACAGAAGACCAAGCTTATCTCCATTCTCGACGAGAAATAGAACCGAGCCATGGAAAACGTAACTATGTATTTTACATGACAATGCGCTCGTCGGTTAGGCGAGTAAACGCGAATGCCTAACGAAATAATGACGGCCGATAAGACGGAGAAACTTCCAAAGATAAACTTTGCAACTTCGAACGATAAAGCGTGCCAATTCGATATTTCACGCATTAGTGCGTAAAATTCCTTCCATTTCGAGTAAACGACGAGTCGTTTTAACAAAATACTCGTCGTGATATTTACGAAATTCCACGTGATCGCTACGGAGGGAAAAAATCGCGTATACACGCGAGAACGCAAACGCGCGTAAGCTGTGCTACGAGCGTATTTTTTCAAGATCTTCGGATACCTTTTATCTCGGAGTCTTTCGGAGAAACAGCGAGCGCGTGGAAAAACATGGACGATCGTGTCCAGAGTACGAGCGTTTTGTACGTTGCGCTCGTTGCGTGCGCGTTACAACGAGATCGTTCCGTGATAGTTATCCGCTCCCTTCCGCGGGAATTACGAAAGATAACGATGATAACGAATGACGTAGTGACTCGCGCAAACGCCTCTCGCAAGGACGGTATGGGATGCACGATTATCCGAACTCTTTGTTCTTCGGAATTGAACGCTTGGTTAAAAAAAAAATAATAATAAATAAATAAATCTCCGAGGCGAAACGTGATTGCAAACGGTCGAAATCGACATTGGATAAAATTATACGAGAAATGGAAACGTCTACCCGAATTGAACTTTCGAATGTAGACTCGAATTCGACGCGTCAGAAATTGTAAAATCGGACAGTGCAATTATTTCGTTTTTCTCTCGTCTTTCCCAGCTTCGATCATGATTCGACTCCTATCGTTCCATCGATCGTACTAACGAAGGAAATACGCGTCTTGAGTGCCATCAACGCGTACTTAGGCACGAACGGCTTCGAAACGTGATTTTGAAGCGTCGTATGTCGTAAATATCGACTCGTAACGCTTGGGACGCCAAAGCGAGTGCTCCTTCACGCCGGCAACCTTGCAGGCTGCAAATCGCTCTTAGATTCGAATAAAACGTAAGGGAAATAGCGAGCATTAGAAATACGTCGATCGAGTTCTTTCGACTCGGGTATCGAGACGATTATAGCGCGGACAGGAACGCGATGAACGTAAATATATAGATACGACGATGACGGAGGTAGATCCTTCCTAGAATATAATCGTTGCGTGTTCGGTAGAGTAACACTTAAACTAATTGCACACTGTTATTTCTGAACGCAGTAGAAACGTTTCAAGTTCGACGCTGCCACTTCGAGGATCGACGAATTTCATCGGTTTTTAAACGCGTCGATTGTCCATCGAAATCTCAAAATTTGCTCTCAAAATCCAATTGATCGTTTGAGATTCCACGCTGGACCGAGTTTTCACGATTCCGTTCGCGTTTGGGTGTTATCGGAAATAACAGTCTCGTCAAGGATATATTTTAAAAGATTGCGAAAATAAATATTACTTGAGCGCTTAAAAACGCGTAGCTTAACTTGAACCGGCGGTTAACTAAATTTCGTAATTATCGAACACCTTTTTCCATTAATTTGACACTAAACCTACCAACGACCGGTCGAAGGACCGTTCTTAAACTTTGCTTGCAATTTCCTACGTCATATTACTTCTTTTCGTTTATTATTCAGTTCAATATCAATTTAACTCTTAGCCGCGTTCGATTGTTAAAGAATAGAACTATTTAGGGACAAGTCTTTGGATACGTGTGGAACGTCGATGGGTTTAGTGTTAACACGCTCGAAATGTACGAGACGAGTCATCCTAATTCTCACGCTATTTCGTGTATTTTCCTTCGAGGTAGACGATATTCGCTTTTATCTCGACGATAGTAGAGTAGACTATTTTCAAGCCTCGAGGTGGGAAATGGAATCGTCGGGCGTCATCTCGCTCTCGGAGAAACGAACCGATGAAAGTAAGAAAATAAGGAAGGAAAAAATCAACGGTCTCTTTCTCGTTAACCCAGTCGCTTTTCCGCGCGGAACTCGACGTAGGTTTGGCCCTAAATTTGGCATATCGCCGGCGGCGGCGCCCTCGTTGGCGTTTCACGATTCATTTTTATGACGAGTCGACCGCGACCGCATCCACGTATTGGCAAACGTACGCTGCTATCGTCCGTGAATTTCCGGGCGCTTGTTCCTTTATTCCACGGCCGGTCGAAAAGGAAAGCATTTATCAAGCGTCCTTGGAAAAATACGCCGCGACATCCACAGGCAAGTGGATCGATTCGCTCCTCTCGTCGACGTCGGTACTGAAATTCGTTCAAGAAGATCGAGATGGAAAGAAAATTAAATTATCGAGTAAAAAGCCCAGAATCGATAGAGAAAAAATTGTCGTTGAATCGAGTAATCGACCTCGATAGAAACGCAAGAAGAAAAGAAATTAAATCGAGATTTTCTTAGCTTGAAAAATAATTACCATCCGCTTCGAGAAGGTGATATTTCTGCTCGATAACAAAGCGATCGTTCGCGATACTCGCTCGACCATTTCACGCGATTATCGAGACGACTCGAAAGGTCCATATCTTCTCGATGCATCCGCGAGCTCGCGATAAAGTAGAACGTATCGAAACTCGGTCGTAAAAGATGCTCGCCGAGGGTACGAGCGGCTCGTGCATCGCCGCGTGACAAAGAGGCGATGCGCATCCTCCCGCGCGACTCTGTAAAAAATTCCGATCTTACGAGCGAGTGACCCGGCTTATTTTTATCCAAGAGAATCGCGACACGTAGGTGCGTACTCACGCACGCACGCACGTCGCAAGCGCGGCTTGTGCTCTTCTCAGCCTGACCTTTTTCGAATCTTACCGCGTCGATGAGCGTTTAGAACGCGTTAATACCCGTTATCGCGCGAAAGAGAACGTTTCAACGAAGACTCCGAAGGTCGGAACTGGCCTACCTACGTCGTACCGTTCCTTATCGCTATTTTTTTGCACGGATTCCTCAAGATTTTCCAGTTACTTCGAGCTTAAGCGAAAACAAACCATGCTCTAACTATTTTTTAACGCGTTGCGTGCCGGAGTGTTTAAATGCTTTTTAATTTTCCATCCTTTTCGCGTAATCAAAAATTACGCGACGACTATTGTCGATAAGTGACGAAAGGCAAATTAAAAAATGCATCGATGAACGTTTAGAACGCGAATTCCTAAGGTCGAAACTGGCCTACCTTCGTCGTATCGTTCGTTATCGCTATTTTTTTGCACGAATTCCTCAAGATTTTCCCGTTACTTCGAGCATAAGCAGAAACAAATTTTGCTACAACTATTTGTTAACGCGTTGCGTACCGTATTGTTCAAATGCTTTTTAATTTTCTATCATCTTTGCGTAATCAAAAATTACGCGACGACTATTCTCGATAAGTAACGAAAGGCAAATGAAAAATTAAATGACGTTATTTAAACGTTTAAAACGACGACAATTTTTGTCATCTATTCGGAACGCATGGGACAGAAGCAACGAGAATTCTCATTAGTTCCGTAACGTTCCGAACGCGTCAACTCGCGTGGTTGCGAACTCTAAAATTCTTCCCCGCTAAATCGTAACCTAATCGGCTAATCAATTTTTCAGGAAACGTTTAGCGAGGAATCGACCTCGATCAACGAAATACCGCGAAATACGTAAATAAATAAATCGCGTATCTGCGACATCGTAAAAATTAGTCGAACGACCGACATCGTCGGTGCTTAAAAAAAATACTCTCCTTTTTTTTATACCGATCGTTGCGTCTTATCAGTGAAGATCAACGAAGGTAACCCCGTGAATCACGGCGTATTTGCAGGAATGACGCACGAGCGACGAGAAAAGAATACGTCGTAGCTACGGTCGCACGATAAACGAATTAAATAAACACTTGTAGTTCCGTACGCGGGGTTCGCCGTTCGTTCGACCCTCTTTAACCCCTCTCGCCCCTTTTCAACGCGCGTTATTGGATCACAGGCCACCGATACGATTTTTGCCACGGAGTGGAGATCGTCATCGACTCTCGGCCTTATCGACCACGTTAGAAACTCGTTCGGTTAAAAATAAAGCCGACTCGGCTCGACGTCACGATATTTCTCCGTCATTATTCTTGCGCTCGTACGAGAAAACAAATTTACGAACGAAGTCGAACAATCGGCGGAAAGAAATTCGCTCGGACGCGATTACGAGGCCGAACGTCGACGCGCCGCGACGAAAGACGACGAAACAGACGGGAAACGGAAGAAACGTATCTCGTTCCTCCCTCGTCCCAACAAACGCGATTAATAAACGGTCAGCAGGGTGCTAAGGTCGCGACAAGCGCGCCGGAATCCGCTGGAAAAAGATGATCTCGAATTAGCAGGCGCGCGTACGTCACCAAAGACTCCTGGTGTTACTCGATTAACGGATTTCTTTCGAGGGCGCGGACACGTTTAACCCTTTCGATGGGGCTGTTTTTCGTCCAGCCACGACTGTAGGCTAAAACTAGACGACTTCCTATTTCATCGAAAAGAAAAGAAGTACAGTGATTGTGACATAAAACAAAACTCAGAGGAAATGATAACGTAAGGTACGACGATCTAATTACGAAACGATCGTGAAATTATGAGCGACTGGCGATAGTCGTTAGTACTGGTAGTAGTCGTTAATTCACGAAGAATGTTCGCCGTGGGGCGACTATACTCGTCGTTAGTATCGGAGCGTACGAAAAAGTCGAGGAGATCGAAAAGACTGCGTAACGCGTTTTTCAACGCTTCACGCGCCTCGTGCGCGCAATTTCGATGCTCGTGCAAGAACAAAGGAACGAGAAAGCTCCCGAAGCGGTAACGACGTTGCGTAATCGTTAAGCGAGGACATAAAAGGAAAAAAAAGAAGAATCGTCGAGCTAAATTTAAAACATGGCTACCGTACGCGCGATTGCCACTCGAAACTCTTCGCGGTCCAAGCCATCGAAGTGAAATTTGGTTAATTTGGTGGAAATGGGTTAACCGCGGAAATGCTAGATCTAATTTACGTCTAAAAAAGAGATGTTGCAACTAAATTTTCGTCGCGATTCCACGATTCGCATATTCGACGATGCGGACACCGAGAGGATCGCAACCTCTAGAACTCGAGGAGCTCGCCACGAAGGGCTATCTCGTAACGCAATTAAGAAGGAATCCGCTTTAAGAGGATAAAAATATAAAGTAATTCGGAGGCTCTACGACGTGGGTGGCGATTAGCAGGCTTCCGAGTGCGAGCCACGTTCGTGAGAGACGTCGACGGCGAGGCAAGACGACGTCTTTCCTCTGGACAGTCATGGTCGATCCACGAGGAAGGGAGGCGCGGCTAGCCAAGTTGTCTCGGTCTCTCGGCAAACTCGAGTCACGTGACGTTCGATTCCGCGAGGCTGGAGATGGTTCCTCCGCCTACGACCGATTTTTCTATCACTTGGCGATCAGGCGATCACTTTCTAGATCAGAGGTGGCCAAACTGTGGTGTGTGCGCCAAACGTGGCGCATTGAACGATCATGAATGGCGCTTCAGTCAGTTCAGAGTGATTATTCCTGACTATTATAGATCGGTGCTTCGTTAAACTAGGGTAAATGAATTAATTCGATCGGGTGATTAAGTTATTGCTCTACCTCTCTTAAGCGAAGCAGATTCTATCCCTATCTCTATTTAGCGATCCCTAACTACGAACGTAAGAGAGTTTAAAAAGTGCTCGAGTTATATGGCGCATTCGAACTAGTCCATCAAAAAATTGACGCATGGTACGCAAAAGTTTAGCCACTCCTGCTCTGGATGCTCGCTGATCGATGGATCCAGAAAATGCTAAAGCGATAGTCGAGGCCCCAACGGTTTCACGACTTTGGATACGACGGTTTTGCGATATAACGAGACACCAAGTGTTTCGTAGCACATGCGGGCGCTTGGTGTGGTCAAATCGGTCTTGGTTTGGCTTCGTGTCTAACCCGTTCATCGTGATTTCTCGACACCTTCGACTTTCTGGGCCGACGTGGCCAACGGACTGCGTACGACTCGCGACGGTACGCATTGTGCATTCGCTTGTAACGTCGTGAGAAAAAGCAACGCTTGCGCGCGCGCAAGCAGAGATTTCGATCGGTCGAAGCAACGACACCCTGGTAGTAATAATCCCTGGAATTTATTTGTCGTTTACACGTGCTTCTTCGATCATCCTCTGGCTGCGACTCCACGGTTTTTTATTCGTTGGAAACGACAACAATGGAAAACGAGTTGTGCTACGACAAAACGTATTTACGGTACGCCTTCTTCACCTTTCTATCCTTCGTCGTCACTGCTAAACGATTCCGGTGACGTCCGAAGAAACGAAGACGTTCGAGTCGAACCTGGTCGAGCTAGGCGAGGCTAGGGAACGAATTGCGAGAGGAAAGGAAAGGATCGGATGAAAATAAAGGAAGTCGTCACTACTGCGCAATTTCACGACGTTCGAATCGGACAGTCCGGACCTGGTCGAGCTAGACAAGGTTAGAGAACGACTTATGAAAGGAAAAAAAAGATGGTAGAGGAAATCTTGACTACTACGAAATCTCGTGACGTTCCAATCGAACAGTCCGGACCTGGGCCAGCTGGACAAGGTTAGAAAACGAGTCACGGGAGGGAAGAAAAAGATCAGATAAGAACAGAGGAACGTGTCACTGCTACGAAATCTTGTGACGTTCGAATCCGGACCTGGTCGAGCTAGACCGGCAACGAGTTTACCGGATGAACGAAGAATCAAAATAAAGAAAATGCTCGATGATACGAAATGTCGCGACGTTCCAATTGGACGGTCCAGGTTTAGTTAAGCTAGATAAAACTAGGCAAAACTAGGCAAGGCTAGACAAGAAGACAAGTTGCAAGAGGGAGAGAAAAGGACGAAAAGTACATTCGTAGGCGATACCTCGCGTCCCGGCTAAACGCCGGTCGCAATATCCTCCTTCTTGGTGGGTTCGAATCCTCGCGACGGAAAAACCACCCCCTGCACGGCCGGCGCCCCGACCGACCGACAGCCATGTGCCGCCCTAAACCTCCGCCCATTGGCTCGCACGATAGCTCTCCTTCTCGCTTTTACCTCTCCCCTCTCGCGCTGTCTCCGTTCCTCCCATGGAGCGGATACCTCCCGGTCGGACCTACGAGTACGAGACCAACCGCCTACGTCGCTCCTCCGCCGATCCTGCGACGATTCCACGTGATAGAGACGACAGCAGGAAGCTATCGTACGTAAACTCGGTTCCTTATCGACGTAACGCCGCTCGCGGTCGACCGCGTTATCGAGTCGAACGGGAAAAAAGCAGACTGACAACAAGACGTACGTCAGCTCTCCCGGGAGCGCTTCGATCTCTCACTCTGTCTCTCTCGCTCTTTCTCTCTCCTCCTCTGACTTTCGTCGCATCTTTCTCGCTCCTTCTCACTCGTTTCGACGCACGCATACAATCGCAAGGTATTTGTCGTTCGTTCGTTTGTTCGTCCTTCTCGCTCTTTCTCGTTCCATCTCTCTCTCTCACACACACACACACACACACTCTCTCTCTCTCTCATTCTATCTCTTTTTCTCTTCCCCTCTCAAACCTACTCGCTCTCACTCGCTCCCCATCGTATCTTTTAACTCACCATATCCACCTCACCGATGATCGCGTGTCCGTGCATAACGTCGGTTGATGCACCAGGATCGAAATGCGCCGCACCCTCGTCTACGACGATCGGCTGGTCGACGTGGTCCTCCTTCTTATCCGCCTCCTCCTTTTCGTCGTCGTGACGCGAAGCAGAAACGTCGTTCGCGTGGACCGCGCACCCGCCGACTTCACTCGCGAACACAGAAAATGGCGTTGGATCGTTCCGAGCAGCTCGCGTTCGCTCGCTCTACCGATTCACCCACTGGCTGGCTAAGTACGGTAGCCGCCCGTACGACGGCGAGACGCGCCACTCGGCGACGACAGCGCCACCCTGCTGTACCACGGACCGACGAGCAATTATTATTGTCGAAGCACGCCCTCTGCGCCCGGGAAAATTCAAACGGATCTCGTCGTTTTCCTCGTAAGCGAGGAGGAAAATTCTCACCGCGTCCTCCACTCGTTCGAATGGATCGTCCATTTCACTCTGGAACACGTAAAATGGCGGTGGATCGCGTCGAGTGACTCCCGTTAACTGACCGACTAAATATGGTAGCCATTGGTACAACGAGACGCGAAGCTTGGAGACGACAGCGCTACCCCGTGGTACTACGAACACGTATTATCGTTAATAGGCCTTCCGCTTCCGGGAAAATTCAAACGGATCTCGTCGTCCTCTTCGATACGACGAGGAGTTGAAACGAGAAGTCGAGCGGATTGTTGACTTCGCTCTCGAACGCGTAAAATGGCGCTGATTCGTACCGAGCAACTCGCATTCGCACGCTTTACTGACTCACCCATTGGCTAGTTAGCTAAATACGATGGTCGTTCGTATGACGATGGTAGCACCACCATGCGGTACTGTAGAGAGACGATTATTTATGTTATTAATACTTCTTCCGCTCCCGGGAAAATTCAAACGCGCTTAACGTTTTCCTTAACGCCTTAGCGCATGAGGAGTAGAAATATCGTTCGAGAGGATTGTTGACTTCGCTCTCGAACACGTAAAAGGTCGCTGATTTGTACCGAGCAGCTCACATTCGTACGATTTACTTGGTAGTCGATCGTGTAAAAGAAGAAATATTAGAAGCGACTTTATCATCGCCGCTAGATTACGTAGCCACGATCTGCGGATACTGTGCCAAAAAGCGAAAAGTGTTTGTGAAATAAATGAACGTCGACATTCCGAAAGAGTAGAAAACAATCGGACAGTATAGCCATTACATCGGTAGGTCTGCGTCGATATTTTTAAAGCGTCGTAATTTATAAGAAAACAGCTTCTTAAAAATCATGTATATCTTCAATCTTTTATGATAATTTTTAATAAAAACTATTTTTAGAAATAAACCCCAATTGTAAAAAAAATGTCTCATAGAAATGAAGAAAATGAAAGTCAAGACGAATTATTGTTTGATGATTTATCGGATGCACCAAATAACACTTCAGACGAAAATGAACTTGGTGACAATAGCAACATCCTTGATTTAATAAATGTTATTGAACAAGAAAGAAGAATGGATAAAAAATATAATATTTCAAGCGAAAGTGAAGATTCGGAGACGGAGGCTGATGAGACTATAATTGAAGAATGGACAGAAGAGGACACGTTTCCCAATTTAGAAATGTTTAAAGGAATTCGTGGTACATCTACGTGTAAAGGAAGCAGTCAATTGCATATTTGGCCATGAATTTTTCAACGTTATTTGTGAGGAAACAAATCGTTATCATTCACAAAATTTGCATAAGTATAAGTCTAATTCGAAACAAGGAAAATGGAGGAATGTCTCGTGTTCAGAAATAAAGAATCTGTTTGGAATATTTATTTTAATGGGACAAATGCGAAAAGAAAAAATGAAAGAATACTGGTCCATGGATCCATATTTGGCAACACCTATCTTTTCAAGATTAACGAGCAGAAATAGATTTCAACAAATTGCGATAGACTCTATAAAATAGAATCTGTTTACAGTTATCTAATAGAGAAATTTAAAACTGCTTATACTTCTCGTCAAAACCTGTCGCTAGACGAAGCCATGATCCCTTGGCGTAGGAAATTAAAATTTAAGACGTACAATCCACGAAAGCTCGCCAAATGCGCAATACTTGTACGAGTATTATCGGAAAGTCAAACTGGTTATATATGTAATATAGAAATTTATTGTGGACAAGACAAAAAACTGCAGGATACTGTAGCAATGATTCTTGCATCTTATTTCGGATATTGGTACCATCTTTATATTAATAATTATTATAATACTTTGAATATCGCTGAATTTCGATTACAGAATAAAATACGAATGTGTGGTACGATACGCTCTAATAGATTTAAAGATGTTAAGACTAAGACGAAAAATGTTAAGACTGAAAAAGGGAGAAAGTATTTTTAAGCGGAAAAATGATATTTTGTTACAAATTTGGAAAGATAACAGAGAAATACGTATGATTTCGACGATTCATAAATTTGCAATGGTTGAATATATCGGAAAATACAATACCGTAAGGAAACCTAAATGCATCGTAGATTATAATCGAAACATTAACGACGTCGACATCTCGGATCAATATCTCTCGTACTAATCAATATTGAGAAAAACAATGAAATGGCTGAAAAAAGTGGTATTGTATCTTATCAACCGCGGCTTATTAATGCTTTCAAAATTTCTACTTTTTGTAATGATAAAAAGATGAAATATAAAGATTTTCTACTTGCTGTCGTGAAATTATGGACAATGGAAGAAAAATCAACGAATACAGTTATGGATGTCGAATAAAGTATTTCAAATACAACAAATTATATACGCATCGACCCACCATATAGACTCTCTGGTAATTTGGAACAGCGTACACTCGAAGCGATAATAGGAAAAGGCAAGAAGAAATTCCCGACAAAACAATGTAAAGTCTGTTCGTCCAATGGGAAAAGGAACAAAACCAGATATAATTGCAAATTATGCCAAACGCCATTTCACAAAGGAGAATGCTTCACCAAATATCATACTCCGAAGCATTATTCAAGTTTGTAAACTACATAATAGTTAAACGATTTAATTTTATTTATATAATAAACAATTGAAATGTAGAAAAGCCTGCGTAATAAATAGATGTATAAAAAATGTATAGTAATATTTAAGAATACTTTATGCGAATAAAATACCTAACGTGAATTAAAAAAGTGCATATATGTATCGTATAAAGTGTTTCTGGAGTGCCCAAAAATGTGTGGGCCCTGGAAGCGCGTTGAGCGAACGGAGTGTCGTATGCAATGTGTTAAGAACGTTGGAATGATTTTTGAGCAACCAAACCTAAAAATGGAAGTAAATGTAAAAAATTACGCTCCGAACGGGAAAAGTGATTGCTCGATACCGATCGAACGTTGACGTTAAAAATCAAGAGAAAAATATCGATGACGTGCCACGAGTAAATTATACATAAATGGTTAATCAATTCTGCGATACATTAGGAAATAAAAATCGGAGTAAAAATTTCCGCGACCTAAAGGAGATTAGAAAAATTGAATAAGTACGATAAAGAATGAAATTAAATTTTGGAGTTATCAAGTTAGGAAAACTCAAGTCAAGTTAGGACTAATCGTTGCATAAAGTATTTCTTTTATGTGTAATGTTCGTAATTTCAATAGTCGATAAAACAAATACCTACAGCTCGATCTGACAACCTTTTTTTAAATCGTTCGTCATTTTATTATTATATACTTTCTTTGCTTTATCGTATAAAGTTTCGAGTAATTCCTATCTTTAACGTGTTTGTTCCAAGTGCAAATTCGCGTTCTTGGAAGCTACTTCGAAGTCAATCTTCTTTTTCTCACTTTCAGGAATGATGTAAAGTTCCAAGAAATCGTGTTGTAACTGATGCAACTCTCGTCGTGGCGCCAGTTGTCGCAATTCTGACGATTTATCCACAAATATGGCGTTACGCACCGGCTCGATCGAATGATGCTTTGTAACGCATCGTAAACGTTGCGTTTGTAAATACGTCGTATTGTTAGTGTTATTAAAGAACGTAATAGAATATAATTTTCGGCGACGATAATAGCATTAATTATGGCGGACGAGACCGAGCAGGTAAATCGGCGTCTTTCGGACGCTATCGTTTTGTTCTAACCTACAATATTTCGTCGAATATTTATTGACATTTTTCTTGAAAACAGGTACCAGCTATAAATGTAAAGGAACCCCTTGACTTGATAAGGCTAAGTTTGGACGAAAGGATATACGTGAAAATGAGAAACGAAAGGGAACTTAGAGGGCGTTTACACGTAAATGTTTCGTCAAATATTTTTATAATTGCCCGGAAGGATTTGTTGGAGATTGAAATCAAATTTTGCAGGCCTACGATCAACACTTGAACATGGTTCTGGGCGAAGCAGAAGAGACCGTAACCACGGTGGAAATCGATGAAGAGACTTACGAAGAGGTTTATCGTACTACGAAGAGAAACATTTCAATGCTTTTCGTTCGTGGAGATGGCGTAATTTTAGTGTCGCCTCCCAGTATGAGGGCACCGATATAAAGTAACAATAAATCTCGTGATACATATTGTATGATATAAATTTATATTATTGATAAGTGAAATAAAAGTATTTGCTTTATAAAAAAATCTTAATTTGCACCGCAATGACGAGACTCTACGTCTGTGTGTATGTGTACGTATCTATACAGAATATGCAGAATAGATTAATCGGTCAAAACAGTCAATAATTTTTACACACGATCAAGAAATATGGAACAGTCGAGAGACGACAGTTCGAACGTCTCATTATTAATTAAAATTTAATAAATATTATTCGATCGAACTCACGCACACATCATATAGTATTGATATCGCGATAACATTATCCACGTATATATTCTATATTTAAGGTGAAACTAATATGATAATTTATTTAAATCTTTAAAACTAATGTCTCGAATATTTTTCTTAAAAATCCTTTTTTTTAAAGTACGCAACCGTTTCGTGACTTTTGAAGAACGACGTATATCATCTTCGTTTATATATCGGTATCGAGATAAACAAATTTCAATTAAGAACGATATGGATATACGAGTAGATTTGTCGGCGTAGGTAACTTACATTTTCGCGTTGACGATAGATTGCTTCCGCGTCCTTAATCGTAAAATCGAATCTACATTTCACGCTTTGGTCGTTCTAAATTTTGAAATTCCAACGTTCAAAACATTCGGACGAGGAGATATAGTCCTTCCAACCGGTCGATCAACTTGCACGGTAAGATCCGTAATTCTTTGATCTTTAAGCTTCATCAAAGTTTCCAAATGCGATATCTTCTGTTGTAACATATCTATAGTCTCGTTCTTTTCTTCCAGCTCTTGTTTCAATTTCGTAAAGACGTGACGAGGTACGGTCTTATTTGCGACTTCGTTAGGATTTAGAACGGATCTAACGATCTCTACAAAATTGTCAAGATCTTATTTCGATTCGTGTTACCGCCTACGACCAATAGATTTCAATCCTCACCGCCTTTAGCCTTCTCGTCGTAATCAGAGTATAGAGAATTTCTCTCCGCGTTACAATCCTTCAGAATCTTAACACGAAGGTCTATCAGGACCCTTTCGATGATACCCGGTTGCGAATTCGCCAATTGATGTATCACGTCGGTTCCCAATTTCATATCGATCTTCGAAAGCACCTTTCGGTTCAACGTATGCCAATTGTCGATCTTTTTGGCCACGCTGTTACCGGAAATGTAATTATGCACGTCAACGTATTTGGGATAATAACGTTTCAACAATTCAGCCATGAACACTGGAAATCATAAACGATCGTATCAACGAGGGGAAAAAAGAAAGAAGCATCCCTCTTCCTGACATACCTCCATCGGAGAAATCTCTGGCGATATTTCTCTTCGGCTTTGAAAAAGTAATTTGATCGATCCATGCGTAGATCTCGCTAAGATTGTCATCGAGAAATTCCACGCTCATGATTACCGAGTTTAGTGCACTAAACTCACCGACGTTTTTTGTTTATAATATACGTATATGTATTTGTGTTATACGAGCGAATAAATCGGAACAATCACGAAAGCATGTACATCTTCGTCGTGCATCAAGAATTTACGATTACCTATCGATATCACTGTCTTTCCTCGAAACTCACAATTTAGAATTGAAACATTATCCACATACCGTAATTTACGACGGATGGTTTTCTCGCGAGGAGAATACCATTTGTTTTGGCGGATGATTCGCGCAAATCGAGCAATCGTTAACTGTTAATTTCGATGGCGCGCGTACCGATGGAAAATTAATAAATATTCGTGAGAATAAAGCGCTCGATCAATTTGTAAAACAATAACGTCTGGGAAAGATTATCGCGCATGACACGAGCGTGCCAAATTTAAATCCAAACCTTTGTATTATTATCTACCAATACATAAAACGACGTATCGCTCATCTTCGCGATACTAACGAGCTACTTGTGAAATAGATCGACGTTATCGCCGAGTACATTTCGAGTATTTGTGTTTTCGAGTTAATGCAATCGATCGCGCTCCAACTCGATACGATTCAAAGTCGGCAGTTCCCCAAGAATTTCCACGTCGACTCGAGATCCATCCTTTGTCTCCTTTTCGTCCCCGAAGAGGAGCGTCCAGGTCACCGGCGAAGTCGACGAGCGCTCTCATCAGCGATTCGTCGTAGCGATTCGAGTATCGGGATCGTCGTTTAAAATCAATTCGCGAAACAATAACGTCTGGGAGAGTTTATCGCGCATGACACGAGCGTGGAAAGTTTAAATCGAAACCTTTGCATTATCATCTACCAATACATAAAACGACATGTCGCTCATCTCCGCGATACTAACGAGCTACTCGAGAAACAAGATCGACGATATCATCGAGTAGATTTCGCGTATTTGCGTTTTCAACTTAATCCAATCGATTGCGATCGAATACGACGCGACTGAAATTCGGCCGTTGCTAAAAAAATGTCCTCGTCGACTCGAGGATGATCGTATCGGGATGATCGGCACGCGTAACGCTCGTGGAATCGTATCGATTCGAATTCGCGAAAGAAGATACGAAATGATTGATAAGAATCTGATTCCGCGTACGGGGGAGCGGAGACTGGTCGTAATAGGGACAGGAGCAAGGGATCGCGTTTACGGCGGTCCGTTCAGGGGGAAAAGAAAAGAAAGTCCTCCTCGGGATCGATGACACGGCGCGTATCGGTAAAACGCGCCGAGCGTACGCACGCAAGAGCACGTCGTTGCAGCCGCGAGGACGCGACGGAGGAGAAGAAGCGTTTATAGAAAAGCAGGCGCGCGAGGAGCGACATCCCTGCGTGCGGCTGACCGTTCAAAGAATTTCGAGCCCGCGCCTCGAGCAGTAGCACGTTGCACGGCGTCGAGACGCCACCAGGATCGTGTACGATAATCTCGTCCGATTTTCTTTCATCTCTCTCTGTCTTTTTCTCTTTTTCTTTCGAGAACGCCGTGATTTTTTTCCCTCCCTCGACGCGTCGTAGATACGTGATCGAAAAGGACTGCGTCGACGCATACTCGATCCCGCCTATTCGAAGTCCTACGAATTTTCCTTCGGATTATCCGCGTCTACCGGATCGAAGCACGCTTCGATTTCGAGCTTCCGGAGATAACGTTGTGCGTTCGAAGGGACAGAAGCGATAAAAAATCGTTTCTTCTTCCGAAGAATTCTTCCGTGGATTTTATTGGGATTTTTCCTGGCGTGGAAAGCGTCGTCATCATGCCGGAAATCAAACACGGTGGTGAGTAACGTATACGGTAGTTTTGCTTCGTTTAAAGGATACATTTTCTTTCTTTCGCTTTCTCTCTCTCTCTCTCTCTCTCTCTCTCTCTCTCTCTCTCTCTCTCTCTCTCTCTCATCTTTGTGACGATTTATGTTAACGACAAATATTAGCCACTGTCGTGTCACTCTTCGATAAGATTTTAAATTCTTCGAGTAGTCGTACTTCGTTTACGCGAGTTTATAGTTATTTCTGGACCGTTGTACGAGATCGTCTCGTCCTTTTGACCTTAGCGCGTCCTTTCTTCCAGATCGATTGCCACGGTGTTACGCGACGTAGTTTTCGGTTGAATCAGATTTACGTTTCAAAGCGATACGTCTCGTTGGACTCTCGATTTCGTTTTGAGGAATATAACGAATTTGAGAAATTGGTGAAATTTTATCGGAGTAACGTAAAAGATCACATAATTTTTTGAATCTCTTGAATTCTATAAATTCAATGTCAAAAATTGAGATATTCGATGCACCTATTGCGAGTTATCATAAAATCAAACATTCGATATTCATATTACACGTTATCGTCTAATCAAACATTCAATATCGGACAGATAATCGAAACAGTAATTTCGACTGGATTTCAAGCACCGCCCTCGTAAATAAGCGGTGCAACGTTATGCGAAAGTGAGGGTGCAATTGGATACGTCTGCAACAAATACGTTCCAGTTTCGACAAATTTCTAGTGATAGCGAATAAAAGTATCGTTGGATCCTAAAGTAATAATTTCTTAGAAGTACTTGCCCTGTGAAATAAAGCTACGAAACGTTCGATTTTTCGTTAGCTCGTTTGGAATTTCTTTCTGTTAAAAAGCATAGTTCAAAAATAAAGATAACGATAAGTGATCGTATTACTTCAAACTTTCTGATCCCACTTGACACCGTATTTTCGATCAGCTGTGTTTCGACTGATTTATAAATGACAAATTGCGTGGGATGAAATTCTAAACGCGTGTTACGAGTTCATTGACATATTTTAGGCGAAGATTACATGCAACGGGAGATAAATTTTATAACTCGAGATATAAGATTACTCGTTTATTCGTTCGTAAATATTTTTGGCACCGATATATTTAAACGACGATAACGTCATAAACGGTATATCGGACTGTCCGGTTTTTTTTTACGTTCTGGAGATTCCAATGCTATTTCTATCGTGCAACATTACCACACAGTTCATAAAGTAAACTTTGGGAAATAATGCACAATACGTAAGAAAATACCGAGCATAATCTGCAATTACGATATGTATATAGTGTCGATTTTAAATTTCTATCAAAATTCGATACAAGGATAATAAACAAATTCGAAAAAAATTACTAATTAAACTGTGCAGCAAGCGTAACGTATCTGGCAATGCCACGTACACGATCCTTCATGGTATATTTTAACTACCCACGAGGGGAAAAGTCAAAGACCTTAACCCCTTCTTCGCTTCGTTATAGTAATCGGCGCGTTGTCAAAATAATTCTCCTTTTCAATCGCCAAGAAGTATAGATCTTAGATTTCGCTTTTTACAGAACGAAGCAGCGTCATGTTTCCCATTCGATACTTGATGGCCATCATGGGTTCCATCGGTTTGGCGATAATTTACGGATTTAAAGTAAACGTCAGCGTAGCCATCGTTGCGATGGTAAACCATACAGCCGTGAAACTTTCCGGAATGCAACAATTCGAACGCGAAAATACGAACGTCACTGTCACGGATGCATATCAGCTCGACGACACTTCAAATACAACGAAAATCACTACTGAAGTAAGGGACCTTCACGTTCGTGAAAAAAGATATACACTTTAATAGATACTCGTATTCTCTAACGAACACGCTAATTGCGTCAGGTAACTTCTGAACATCGAGATGATTCTAAAGATACGATTTATCGTAACTTCGGAAGATAATCGGTATGTTACGAAGATACGACGAAATATGATTCAAAATATGCGCAAAGGCGCGCAGACGCAGATAAAATTAATATTTTTACGTAGGACGGTCCTTTCGTATGGAACGAACCACTTCAAGGTATTATCTTGTCTGCATATTTTTGGGGATATATGGTATCTTTGCTGCCAGGCGGAAGAATGGCCGAACTTTTATCCGCGAAATGGGTAATGAACGGTTCGGTTTTATTAAATGTCGCAGCATCCATATTATCACCTGTATCTGCGCAGATACATTATTCTCTGTTCATCATGATGAGATTCGTTCAAGGTCTCGGCGGGGTTGGTAATTTTAAATACTCATAAAACTAATCAACGACGATTTTCTTGGCGCTAAGCGTGCCACTAATTGATATCGTATTATATTGTAAATATTGATATCCTCGCTTTAGGGAGTGACGTTTCCAGCCATGCATGTAATGATCGCTAAATGGGCTCCACCGCATGAAAGGAGTATTCTCGCTTCGATAGTTTACGCAGGTAATATAATGTTGACTTGTAGGAATATATCGGGGTCGTCAAGGATGAAATTTCTAGAAAATTTCTAGAAAAATTATTATTAACTACAAATTTCATTCTTGACGAATTAATATATTTTCAAATTTAAAAGAAGTCCCCACCACGTCGCAATGTCGTTTTAGGCACCGCGTTAGGTACAGTGATCTCTATACTTCTATCTGGAACGTTGGCTACGAATCTTGGATGGATATGGATCTTTTACATCGAGGGTCTACTTTGTTTGATTTGGTGTTCCGCTTGGTGGTGGATGATCGAAGACTCGCCGGAAAAACAAACTAGATTGATAAGTCAAATGGAGAAAGATTATATCATGGATTCATTAGGGCAAAAAAAAGATGACGTTCATAAAGAGGTATTTTATCATAACTTTAAAAATGCGTTTAATTAAATAAAGGCTATATTTTAATAACGCTTTTCGAAAGAAAATAACGTAAATGTTGCGTTCTCTTTATAGTGATAAGTAAAAAATAATCATAACTTTCAGAAATTAGCAGTTCCATGGAGAAAACTATTCAGATCAACTCCTTTTCTCGCAATTTTAATCGCTCATTTCTGCAGTAATTTTGGATGGTACATGCTACTGATCGAACTACCAACTTTCATGAACCAGATATTAAAGTTCGATATGAATTCGGTAAATAACTTACTTAATTCTTTTCATAGTTGCATATTTGTGATAATAAGAAACCATCGTTTTTCGTCTCCTAGAATGCAGGTTTATCTTCTATTCCGTTCCTATGTATGTGGATTTTTACTATGGTTCTCAGTAAATTGTTAGCCATTATGCAAGAGAAAAAATGGATCACCATAACGCTATCGAGAAAAATTGGAACTCTAATCTGTATGAAAATGATTTTGAAATTGACTGCATTGAAGATATTCGAGTAATATACATGTCTAATTATTTATTTTAATTTTCAGCGTCTTTGGTACCAATGACTTGTCTACTTGGTGTATCGTATATTGGTTGTAATCGTACTTTGGCAGTAATCTTGATGACCATTGGAATAGCTTCTATCGGAGGAATGTACTGTGGCTTTCTGGCAAATCATATAGACATAGCACCCAACTTTGCTGGGACTTTAGTCGCTATTACAAATTGCGTTGCTACGATACCAGGCTTTCTCGTACCTATATTCGTAGGAAAACTAACGCATGGAAACGTAAGTGTTCGAATTATATCGTAACACTTAGTTTATTATAAGACGATAAAAGATGTAATATAGTATCCAATATTTTATTAAACTTTTCGCTAAACGTTACTATGTACATATATAAATTGATTCTTAAATTATTTTTTTATTTAGTGATAATATCTATCTATATATACATAAGTTTCATTGGGTATTCTTTCTTATTTACAGCAAACAATAGACGCATGGAGAATAATATTTTTTGTGACGATTAGTTTGTACATAATAGAAATAATAGTTTATACTACATTTGGAACGGGCGAAGAACAACCATGGAACAAAGTGGAACCTTTGGACGAGGAAGCAAGTGATCAGACGTTACCTTTAAAGGAAAATAATACAAAGTGAATATTTGTCATTTTAAGATTCGTATAGTTTTGTTGTTCGTTAAAGTTTTAAAAACGTTACTATAACTACAGAATCTCAAATATCATACTTTTATATTTACATTATTTAAAGATGCGTATCATAACAATAAGAAAACAAAAATTTTAATATATGTGCGAACGATTATTTCAAAGTAAATCAAATATTGTACATGCGCATGAGTGTATATGTCTTTTTAAATATGTAAAAATGTGTGGTAATATTGATATCTAAAGACTAGATCATTGTAGATTCTAGTTGAAGTATAACTTTTTCCTGAGTGTTATTTCTTGCGCGTTTTATTCACAGCTACACGTTAGTCATCCAGCATGTTAGAACAATACGAACGAAAATGATCTCTAATTTTCCTTCATTTAACCAAGCACGTTACTGTTTTTAAAAATCTGTATTAGTTTAACTAATAGTTAAACGGTGATTTATTCAAGATCAATTTTTTCATGGCATGCATTCACCATGTAAAAAAAGTTACATAAACAATAAAACGATACATTGTATATACTATGAAATTACAGATATAATATTTAGTTATTCGATATCAAAATATATGCAATAAAATATTGATATAAAATATACTATTCTTTAAATTATTATTTATCGATATTTACCTATCTTCGTTACTGCCTTCTAACCATTTTACAAAAATACATCGGACCCCAATTATGCGTAAGTGTAGGTACAGCCATATGACCGTGTTTTAATTTAACACTATAGAATTCATATAAGGCTTTCAGGGGTCGTAATGCTTTGGACATGTCCCTATATAAATTACAAGAAATATCAGTGTTTCATCCTTGGTCGCTACTTCCATTGATTGATAATTACATGTCGATACATAATTCCCTCGAAACTACAATTAATTGTTTAAATCTATCGGAATATCGTGAAATACTTTTTGGCGACAAAATTATTTTGCTGCCATTTTATAACTAATATTATACTTCTGGAATACGATAAGCTATTATATGAAGCAATTGACTTTAAACAATAAACAAATTTTATCGTATAACGTATAGTTACATATCAACAAACAGAACCGAATAAATGGTAGAAAAAGAAGTGAACTTGAACGACTTACTTGACGATTATGGTAAAACCAGTTTCTTCCCATGCCTTTTTTAATGCCATATGAACAACTCCGTCATTTTGTATAGGATTAAGAGAACAAGTCGAATAAACGACAGTACCGCCCACTTTAATCAATTTTAATGCGTTCCTGTAAGGCAAAGTATGCTAAAAGTCACGAAAGCAACATTAATAATATACATTCATACGTATATTAGTGGTACGAACGTTAAAATCTCGGTTTGTAATTCCGGTAAAGTTAATCTTTCTTTGATCCTGTCCGGCCTAAAAATATTATTCTCGTCTACGTGTAGTACATGTCTATCCGTGGTACACGGTGCATCGACCAAAATCTAAATTATGCAACGAAAAGAAATGTTTATACAGACATAAAAACATCACGAAACAATTTCAATTCTTCGAATAAATACCTTGTCGTACAAATCTTTATCGTCGATTAGACGAGCATCGTGTTTCGTAATAAAAAGCTTATCGTGCCAATATTTCATCTCGAACAAATACTCTTGAAACACTTTATTCATTCTATGTATCCTCGATTGCGAGATATCATTGGCAACCAATACACCTGGCATAAGAGTTTGGAGTACAGTCAATGCTTTTCCTCCAGGCGCGGCGCACATATCGAGTACAGTATCTCCTCCTTGTACATCGAGAGCTAATACAGGAAGCAAAGAACAGCCATCGAAGAGAAAATAATCTAAGAGGCAGAAATTAAAGATATATGTGAATAGACAGTCTTAATTCTTTTAATTGCCACAAATTCTAGTAACACACGGACATTTTTACGTAATACGAAGATAATACCGAATATATTAACCTAATACTCCTGTAGATCCAGATTTGGGAGGGGGAAATCTTTCGTCGGGATCTGTTTCGAACGTAAACGCATTAAGATGTTCAGGAAACGATAAAACATCCTCTTTTTCCGTTATCACTGTAAATTCAGCTTCCCGATTATATTGTTCGTAGTACTTGGATTCTAATACCCAGTCGTCCAAACCTAACAAGAATAGGATAAATTCGGATCACTCCTGCAGTTGTCATAAGTACCATAATACAGATGCTTTACAATTATTTATGCGTCTTGCTAAGGCGTGACATTATTTATAAAAAATTACATATACACCATAATTTATTCACGATATAATAATACGTTTATTTGATTTCTATAGGTTATACCACAAGCAAATATCTGTAAATATGTTAGATTCATCGTAAAAGATATTCCAACTAAAATAATTAACCTTGCGATTTCAAAATATATCTTTCGATAAGAAGGGTACGGTCTAAGAAATAAATCGGATACGAACCCAACAATTGCGTCGCTGGTACGAATTCGTGCAGTCCGCTTAAATCCCCAGATGGATGAACGATACGATTAGTATCTGTATCGACTCGATTTAGATCATTTTCGATAGATTTTAATTCTACCGGTGTGAACGGTTCATCCGTAACGATACGCTCTTCGCCCTCTTTTTTGGCGGATAACGACGTAGAATCGAATTTGTCCTCTTCCTTATAAACCGATTGGACTGTAGACTCTTGCGCGTCGTCTCGAGCAGTATCCATGGACTCGTTCGATTTCATATTTTTTTTATACTTCTGTTTCTTTTCGAACTTTGCGTCACGTTTTTTTATATCTATCAAGTAAACGTCAAACATCGACCTTACATTTAAAGCTCCGTACGACTAAAGATAAAATTAATATTATTTCATAATTATCGACGAAGCGCGGTAAACCTCTCAAATTCGACAAGGCGTACCTCCATGGTAGACAATATCCTTTCCTTATCGCTGAAATTGTTGACGATCGCCACGTGTTTGTTTTTCTCTGCTAACAAAGCGGTTCTTATGCTCTTCCACTTTTCTCCGTACACCTTCGCATATAAGTCGTCGAAGAACTCCAGAGCTCTGTCCGTAGAAAGCTTCTTTTTCTTAAATCTCGACTGAAACGTGTTTACGATTATTATCGTCGACAAAAAGTCATGCAAATTCCACGAAATGTCATCAGACACGACGACGAGTAATCTAAGAGTCTACAAAGAGAGTCTTCGTCCCAAACGCACCTACGACGAAAGCGTCAAAAGGTGGACAAGGATTCGAAAAGTAATTTCGTACTTTTTTTTTATGAAAAAACATTGTTTCTTATGTTCTTTTTGTCCTTTTAATGTCGTTTGTATGAAAAATTGTTGGGGAAAAAACAAAATTACTTTCCAAACGACCATTCCGGTGTTTTAACCTTACCTCATCGTTCGTTTTGTGAACATGTCTAACCGATACTCTCAAAGATGATTTCACCTTCAGCTTACTGAATAGCATACTGAATAACGTGCCGAATTCCACAAAGCGTCGATGGACACGACACAAACGACGACGAACAATCTACAGTCTACAAAGAAAATCTACGTCCCAAACGCACCTACGACGAAAGCGTCAAAAGGTTGACAAAGTTTCGGAAAGTAATTTCGTATTTTTTTTTTTTT
>JAITYT010000075.1:2200910-2223201 GCA_025433975.1 Liostenogaster flavolineata
AAAACCCTGCACAATAACTTGTAGTAAATTAATTTCATCTTATTTATTACGATGAGGTTAGCACAATTTTTCACACATGTTCGTACAATTATTTAGCATTAATAGTAAATACATACGTCTATAGATATAGCACTGCAACAAATAATTTTTGAAGTTTTAACGAATTTTATTATAAAAGTCAAATCCGAGCTCAGTCGAAAAGGAAGAAATGTTTCGAAAAAACGTGCAGAGCCTCACAGTTACGTCTTCTGTAAACTCCGTCAAATCTTCCATTTTATTTGATTCCAATGGTGCATAGTAAACCATATTAGGTAAAATAACACGAAGAAAAGATATGTGTATATTTACTTCAAAGTTTATTATGCTATACTGCGGGCACCAATGACTCGCAGAATTTATTAGTTAGTGCATATTAGAGAAAAAAGAAACACGAATTATAATACTGCATAGCAGCTTCGGTATGTGTACAGGTTTTCTTTTGGGATAATGTATGATAGACATATTAAATATTAATTATTATCGTTTATATTCTCGCACTACTATTAATATTGCAACAATATTATTTTTATTATTACCGTTATTATAACTGCTATTAATATTATTAATTGTTTAATAAGAATTACATATTATTAACTTTTAGCTATGGACAAGCAACGGTAAAAAATGATTATTATTGTAGTCATACGAGTTTACGCACGGGCAGGTACACGCACACACGTTAGAAGAAAAGGAAGATTTATACGCGTATACAAATGGTCTATATGATATATTACACACATACCATGTAATATACATCATAACCCTAAGTTTAAATGGGTTTTGACAATTTGTTTTTCTTTTTGATTTATTATTAAGATACTTTTTCGTTCGTTCATTCGTTAATTCGTTTAAAAAAATACAAATATATATTGTTTAATATGTTGTTAATATGGTTTATTTTTTCGGTTTTAAGCTTGAAAAAAATCTGAGAGAACAAACAAAATTAATATCTCATATTAAATACTATCAGCTGAGAGTAACAAAATTATATGGTCCATTTCTTTTTATCGACGATTATTGTTGTGTCCTTTATTTCTTAATGAATTAACTTTAGTAACTTATTTGTCAGTATCTCCCTCTGGAATTATAGTAAAAATATTAATATATTATGTAAATCCGATTAAACTAAACCGTAATATTTTTCACAATACAGGGCGATAAAATAGCGGGAATATCTTAGTCTTTTTCCGTTATTTTCTCTTTTTTTTACATCTTCTCTTCCTTCCAAAATTTTACATTTATTAAGTACCGCTTCTTTTTTTAACGCAATTAGCCTCTGCCTGAGAAATATCGTAGTTGGGCACTTCGTAAGACTGAATCTTTAAAATATATACAATCTCGTTAATATGACAATAAATGATCTTTATAAATCAATACAGATATCCATATCATACATATTATAAATGGTGTCTAATTCCATAATAATTTGAATAATATTTTTCAACATATAAAACATATACGAATTTATTAAGAAATTTATAATTTTGTCTTACGAAACCTTTTTTTTACAAAGAATATACTGGTTCGATATTCATGTTCTTTGAAAAAAATAGTAAGCTCATCTATATTAACTTTAAATCCGTTGTGTGAACTTTCGAACGATTACTGAAACGAAACTAGTATTTTGGTCTTCCGCATCGGTATTGTTTTGTATGATAGCATCGTGTGCAAATTAGTATATGTGTATGTATGTTGTCTGGTTGAGAAATCGTTGCTGAGGAATTATTTAAAAGAGTATATATTATAAAGTAGTATATATAAATAAATGCATGCGTGCATGTAGTTTCTACGAAATCATTCGAAGATTTAAAAAAAAACGACTTTTTTCAATTATCTAAATTGTTGATTGTAACAAATGTTACGAGTGATTGTTACACGTTTCCTAGAAATAGTCGAGTAAAATTTCTTAAAAATCAATTTCTAGAAAAGTATTAAATTTTAAGGATAAAAACAGAAACAAATTATTTTTCATATTTTAATACGAAAAAATCATTTATCCAAATACGGTTATTTCATATATATTTTTTTCTATTGATAAGAGCCGAAGATTACGTCGAATAATTAAATGTTTACTAAGATTCATCTATTTCTTCTGGATGAAACAATGAAAAGGGTCGTTTTATTTTCTTTTGACTTCCATACATTACGATTACCTTAATGTTTTACTTTTATATTATTATTATGATTATGATCATGATTATGATTGTTATTTTTATTATTATTATTACTACACCAAGTACTACTTGTACTACTATCGCACCGCTACTACAGCTACTACCACCACTACTACTACTGCTATTGCTATTTCTTTATCCTCACCACCACTTTATCGCTATTATTACTGCTACTATTACGTCTACCATTATTGCTATTATTATTATTATTACTATTACTACTACTACTACTACTACTCTTATTATTATTATTATTTTCAGCGTGGCATAACGTTATTGTTTTATTTTAAATCTTACTGTAACATCGGGTATTAGTTAAATAGTTTAGTAAGGTGCTTTAGACGTTAAATAATTACTGCAACACAGACAAGAAGCAAAAAAAGCTGTTTAAACGCATACAGATATTGTATTTATAATGCTTACATTCACGAATGAATTAATATTATTAAAACTATTGGAAAGCAGAGATAATATGGCAGAAAAAATATGAAGTAACCAAACGATATCTGCATGTATTACGCGTAGTGATGATACACATCGTTAACATCATTATTGCATAGTGAGATAAGCACCGGCACTTTTATGTTCGCACAAAATGTCGGAAATACTTAGCATAGAGTTTCTGTTAAAAACTGATAATAAGATATTAGCGACGTAACAGTAGGGAACCTTGCACTAAGCACAAAGGCAAATTCTCGATTACACTCTTATGGATAAAAAAAACTTACCAGAAATATTAAACTGTTTACATGTTGCGAAAATAAAGAAAATCTATTATATTATATATTATATATAAATATATTATATTATGTTATATTATATATTGTACGTTCGCCCTAACCAGGGGGGATACACCTTTAAAAAACGTTATATAACTGTACCAATAAAGAAATCAAGATGCACGTTCGTACACTATTGTCGGTCGAGCGTTTGTTTTAATGTACGTGCGTATGTACCTATACCTTAGTGCCTGGTGGCGATAAGAAAACAATAACAATTTAATAACTATTATTATTTTTATTTGTTTTTATCTAATTGTAGTTTCTTTGTAACTCTTTGTGATATATATTGCAATAGTCCATTAGACCACTTGTCTCTTGTAACGATGAATATTCCCTTATTAGTACGAAATTAATAATCATATTCACGTGCAATAGATATCGATGTTTAAAACGAATGGTATGCCAACCATTCGACTGTATAAATTATAATTAGAAAACTCTGTGAATACGATAGATCTTTTTTTCGTAACATTCAAATATTTAATAGATTATGATCCCCATGTTGTCGTCAAGTGAACAAGTACAAGGATCTATATTTTAACAACGAACATTAACGGTATACAGTATTGATTGCACGCATTTGTTTACGCTTATATCCTTTATATCACCAAATTTAAAGGTTACTTAAATATCGCCGATCGATTGAAAACGTATATTATGAGATAAAAAAGAATAAAATATAAGTAGTTCGCAGTAGATCACTTTTATTATAGCTATTATGTACAATAAATATTATAAGCTATATCGAAGACAATATGTATTTAAAAAAGTGTAGTTATTAGAATGGAAGAAGAATCGTACGAATATTCGACGTAATTTGTGCGATTATATTATATTTTGTTCGTATAAAATTAATTCAAAATTACTCGATATGTTATTACGAACTAGCAGTTCGCTTAGTCGCACTCTACATATACCCGTTTGTGATTTCTAAACGATTCTTATAATAACTGTAATAGAAAGGAACCATTCGGTAAGGGATGAAGGACAATTAGTTGGAAGGCGAAGAAAATACGTTTCGCTTCAAAATGCTGTCACGTACACACACGCGCGCACACACACACACATATATATATTCCGGTGTATCAACGATCGAATATTACTCTTCTTTTTCTGTATTTAAACAGATCATCTGCCGAATCTACCGAGCGATATCACATTTGAGTTATGTACGTCATCGTCGTCGTCGTCTCCGCCTCCTTCAACACCGGTAACTAGAACCAACGAAGATAACTTTTCCGAATCGACGACGGGCGCCTACATTAAGTCAGAGAGGGTGGTGAGCGGTATGCACTTCCTCACCGATCGCGAAGAAGACCGAGGTGAATTGCTGCTGCCGAAATCTGAATCCGCCGAGAGCGAACCAGAAGTTCGGAAACAGGTTGGTTGGTCCGCTGCTTTTCCTGCGACTATGACAGGAAGCACAACGATCGTAGCCAATACTATCGAGAGGACGAATCGAAGGAATTCGCGGATGCGTCCTCGCGATATCTGCACCAACAGAAACGGCATACTCACCAAGAATACCCCTCGAAAGCTGATACCTCCGCGGATATGAGAGTGTGTTTTCCATTCAGGAACGACCGTTTTAATTCCCACGATGGAAAATATCAAAGAAAAATTCACGTTGAAATATTACGAAATACACGTTACTCGATCGTCGTAGTCCTTTTGCGATGGCAAGCGTTCCTTCTACGACGCAACCATCCAAATTAAATTCAATTTATTACGTTTCTCTCGACATTAGCTTGTTTCGATGTGCGAACTGATTGAAAATTTAAGCATTGCGTTATCTGTATTATAAAGGAAAGAAGATTTGGTTTGAACGTCAATTCTTATAAATATTGGATGTACTCTTATAAAAGATTGTCAGATATTCCATAATCGTACAGTTGTACATCGTTATTACGCAGATTGACATTATGTTAAACGTTTGATCGTTTCCTAGTATTTTCAAACTGAAATAATGCTTCACTTGAGCCGAGTATCAGAAATAAGAGATTTTTTCTTACATTTATATAATAAACTAACGGTAATTTTATTCGTCGTTGATGAAAATTTAATACAGTAAGTTAATCGAATTTATTGTATATGTGAAAGGGACGTTTCGAAATTTCGCTCTTATCGAACGAATTTCCCATTTTTGCCAACGAAAGTGACTTCGAAATATCCCTAGAAATTATTTAGCAACGTATCCAAAAAAATAAATGTTATAAAACCGTTAAATACTTTATTGTCATATATCGATATATTACTTCCAATAAAATGGTTTTTCTTGACGTAAGAATGAATATTCGAATTGAATAAAACATTCGTTAGTGGATAATTAACATCTACGATTTCAATATTACAATACGATATCTTTACTATGTATACCTAGTATACATATAGATTTATAGTATAGAGATAGTATAGAGAGTAATCTAATACTTAAATTTAACAAAGAAAGTATATATCTTCGCATTAATCGATTAAATATAATTAAAAACAAAAATATGGTTAATTAATGTAGGCGATAAGTATCAATTTGTATCGCGGATTAAAGTCGTCATCGTTGAATGGAAAGCACCTCAATATGCGTAGAATACAACTGTTTTTTCTATTCGATTAATCGTTATCATCCACGTTCGGTAAAATTTCTTTTTGGGTAGGCTCTTTCCTGTCGGTGCATTCTTCGACATTTGTTTATCGCGCTAGCCCATAAAGATACTCTTTAATCGTGTATGAACGGAAGAATCTATTTAGATCCAAGTATCTACATTCCATCGAACTTTACGAGTCTCGAACGTGTCAGATTTTTTCTGTTCGGTGCACATCGACCTGACCGATTATCGCGATAGATTTTAAATATCTTCTTTGAATTCCATTTTATGAATCTACTGCGAAGAAAATATCCAAAGTAATTCTAATCAGGATTTAAACGCGGATCCGCATTTAACGATGAAATCATTCCCAGTCGACTCGAGTTTCATCCAAGGACTACTGTTCACTATACTTAAACGTGTTAGAACAAACGAATATGTTATTGCTTGCATCGCCGTGACTACGATTGTTAGAAGCGACGAGATCGATGACAAAACTGTAGTAAAATGGATGATAAGATACGCGTCTTAAATGGGACATCGGTACGTTTAATTAACGGCGAGTAAAGGGCAAGAAGAAAAGAAAAAACCAAATAAACATTGTTTTGCAAGCTGCTGGAATACCTCATTCAAAACGACGGTTCCGTAGTCTGCAAGTGGTGCGGCGAAGTCCTACCGTCTCGAACTCGTTGGTACAGGCACAAGTACAAGCTCCATGTCTCGTCCCAGGTTGCTCAGCCGGCGCCGCTCTTTAAATGCCACAGCTGCAATGCCTACTTCAAATCTCGGAAGGGCTACATTGGACACTTGAGCGCGAGGCACTCCGACAACGAGAACGATGAGAACAGAGAAGAGCCTACCAATAAGAAAACCAGAAAGACTTCCGATGTAAGTATTCGTCTTGATGAAAAATTGTTTCACTTTGTTATCGTATCGCCTCGTGTTCGAAGTTCCTTTCGTTATCGTGCACTCTAAACCCCGAAGTACTTTTTCAAAAGCGGAACGGCGGAATATTAGAACTTTTTACGCGTAAACTAATCCACCAAATGTTTTATCCTTATCAAAGTCGAAGATTCGACGAAGGCCTTTCGTTTCTATAAAATTTACGTCCAATGAAATTACAAAATTCAAAGAATCTTATCTAATCTGTACAGATGATAGCGCGTTAATTATTTTCATTCTTAAAATAGTTTATATAAGCACGAGATACCGGTATAAAACTGATAGCACCATTTTTTGAACAATTTTATGTAAATATTCTCAAGGAACGTAAGATGCGACTTTCCACGCGAATCGTTGAAACTTCCTTTCGATCGCGCGTTTTTCGCTTTTCCGGTAGGCAACGCGACCTTAAAAACGTGATGACCTTCCTCTTAAGAAAGAAGTAAAGGTCGAAACGTAAAACATGCCCCTACAGATCGGCAAAGGACCGGACTGGGAACAACAGAGAGAGAAGGAGGAGAAGTTGGTGGCCGACATCATCGACCGTGTGAAGCGCGAATGCGAGGCTCAGGGAGAGACAGTAACGAGGCGTGGCTATTCCAGACGATCTACCGTTATGAACAGCTAAAATCAGCCGCTGTTACGTCGTCATTGTACGACGCTTTCCTCTTGATTCCTCGATTCTTCCTCGATCGATCTTCTTCATCGAAGGCAGGAGCGCGACGATATCCAAAGAAAAAGGAGAAGAAAGGAGAATGCCCCGATTAAAAAAGCTTTTGTACAAAATATCGTGATCATCGACCGACTCTGAAAGATTATTTTGACGGTCGCTGAGAATCGTTACTTAACAAGAGTACATTGCGACGAGGTTACGATTCAACGGATGGCTACGTATATTTTTTCGTATCCTAAATAGCCACCCGTTGACGCGATTCGCCGCAGATTCATCGATGATTTTTCATCGTGGCTCGAAGCAGCCTTCGATCACGATGAAGATGCTGAAACCGTTAAATTCCTCGAGGTAATTAAGCACTATATACATATATATGTATACATATGTATATACATACATACATATATACGTACATATATATATATATATGTATACGTACGCAAGACAGAACGAAGAAGGAGAAGGGGAAGTGTGACGACACTTCGTGTAAATATGACGGCACTCTTGATCGCGAGGATCGACTTCCATAATATTCGATAAGATCATATATATATCTTAAGAAATTTTTGAATTTATCCCCGGACAAGGGATTCTCTTCCGTAAAGAGAACGAGAGAGAGAGAGAGAAAGAGAGCGTGCAAGAAGAAGAGAGAATGAGAGAAAGAGAAAGAGCAGAGCAGAGCAGAGCAAATTCAGTGCCAAACGTATATCTTCCCGAACGATGCGGGGTCTCGTATTTGCGCGACTTACGTCGCCGTTTACGGTGGAAACGATCGTTCGTTCGAAAGTGCAATCATGCAACCTATCTACTGATTTTTTGCTATTTTACGACGCACGTGGTCGAAGCGTATCATCGTACGACCCGCGCTATGTATCGAGTCGTATCCACTCGCATATATATACATATACGGGTCCCCTTGGCAGGCGAGCGAACAGGAAAGGGGCAAGCAATGCCAGAATAAATAAGAATAAAAGTTTAAACTATCGGTGCAATACGGGTAGGAACGTGAGCGTACGATCCTTTAATTGGTAACGTTGCGCCCGAGCGTAACGCGTCTTCCGCATTATTACACTATACGAAAAAGAAAAACCACCGTCTCCGACGAAATTGTAGTTTTATCATTGTCATTGAATTTCTCGAGGGTGTGTCACATACTTTTTTACGATCAACGACCGAACGATCGAACCATATATATGTACGTACGTACGTATCGTATATATATATATATGAAACGTGTTCGCGCGAGTTCGTCGTAAATTCAATTCACGCGGCGATTGCACGGAACGACGACGTCAAAGCGATCGAACTCCGATGGAGATACGATTATACGTCGTCCGACGTATCCGTGATACTGATGGGAAACCTATCGTATCCGTGGGACCGTACGAGGGTACGCGAAACGACATACGCGCCCCATCGTATGTCGATCCGTTAAATTGACACGAAACTGAGCCGATTGTTACACAGAGACGCGCGCGCGCGCGTACATAAAGGGACACAAGTTATATACGCGTGCACATTTTCATACATATTTACATAAAAACATACGGACACGCATACACACGTACACGGATCTATCGGATAAATGTATCGGCGTTTAACGCATTCGCTGCCCGCTATGATCGTGTCTCGTACACCTTTTAAATCTTTCGTAAATCATTGCGTAGATAATATTCGAAATAATTAGAGATTTCTATGAAAATAAAATATAATACCGCTTGGCATGCGAAATAACGAGATATTTCCAATTTAGCGATATTTACGTATCCACTGGATAGAAACGATTTCGAAAAACGGATGTGGTAAGGACGCGTAATAAGCTTTGACGATGCAGCGTGATTTTTAAATTGAAAATATGAAGAATCATATCAAAACCGGCATGTCTTATTAACGCGTTATATTTGTGTATACACCTTTCTACTCTTGGCTCTCGAAAGCCGCGTTTTGCTTGAAATATATGGCAGCGAAGACGTTGACGATGAGTCGAAAGGGTTATCGCGATAATGTGATCGGCGAACTGGTTCGTTCTCTATGCCAGCCGGTATAAATATAGCGGAAGGTGAAACGATCGGCCCTTACGTTGGTGTCGCTGGAAGAACGGTAGACAGATAGATATATCTATGCGTACACGAGGGTACGAATAAATATAATGCCTGCTGTGCGATACGAAAGCGGGAGCATTATACGTGTTAATCTTACTAAATATTTCAAAAAAAGTCTGTCCATTTTTTCGAACGTTCTCGAAAGTATTTTAACCTCTATTACTAATACGCGCCGTTCGGTACAACGACAGAAGAACTTTTCGGTTAATGGAAGATTTCATTTATCGGATAACGATACGAGTACGCGCGTCGAAAAAAAAGAAAAGAAAGAAAGAAAACGAATAAATTTAATGCCGATAACGAATTCGATAGTTCTTCCAACAAGCTTGCGTCCTTCCGTTCGAACGATATTCATCGCTCGTTGATTCTCTCGCTAACGTAGCGACGGAATTATTGCATCTTCTGACGTTGTGCAACGAATTTTACGCAAAATAATATACAGGCTCGTACTTGCGAATGAACGAGTACGTACTATATTCTAATCCTGTATGTGTACAGATCATTTCGTGCCGCGCGTAGCCTGATCGTGTACGAGCAGAGCAGATGCGTAACATGTCCCATCGAGATAAGATATCTGGTCGTTTTTCGTCTTCTTCTCTTTTTTATTTTTGAGGATTTATCCTTCGAAGCATTGTGTGGATAAATGCACGTAAAAAAATTTATTATCGAAATTACGATGATCAAATCGATAATTGTTTCACGACAGTAATGTCCACTCGATACAAATTAGAATGCATTTAAACGATCGACTAGTCGCTAAACGTATATTCCTTGATTCTATTTAATAATGATATTAAGAATAACGATTTTACAGTATCGAGAACCTTTAAGATAGCGCAATAGTGGCTCACGCGCTGGTCGCGACATTGTAAAATTAAAAACTCTGTTGCATGATCTTAAAGCGCATCTCGATTAATGTGCGGTACGGTATTCATAAAAAAAAGCGTATCATGTGTGTTATATCCATAGAAAAATGGTCTTGCGATCTTCGTCGCGTATTGTGCCAATCGATATTTCCAGTTATATTCGAAAAAAAGATCCTTGAATTACCATTATTCTTCTTAACAAAACCGATCGATTTTGAAATCTGCGTAACCTCAAGTACAATCCAACGTCGATAAAGCTCATAGCAAGGACAACGGCAATCCGTGCATTTCGCATGCGTTTCGCGCGATGGACCATCCATTCCTACGTAATTAGATCGCGTTTTCGATTTTGAGACTTCTTCGTTAATGCGATAACCGTCCTTCGCGCGAACTCACTTTCTCTGTAAATAATAATTAACATATTTAAATATTCGCATGCATATATACGTATACCTTAAACAGATACTTTTTCGAATTGTCTTCCTTACGGTAAATCAATTAACGTATTTACGTTTCGTACCTTGTACGCGCTCGCGCGTATAGTTTTCCTTAAGATCCATTTTTACTCGTAAGAATCTGTCGAGATAGAGAATCAATGTTTTTTCGCATTAATTCGTTCGTTCAACGAAAAATATATTTCCTTACCTCTCTTGAGTATTATCCTTCTAATCTTTACGATAAAAAGAAAAGAAAAAAAATTCGTCCAATTCTCGCTAATCAAAAGATTCGAAAGGAGGAAGACGGAAAACTGCTATTGCACCTCGATGTATTTCAATCTTTCGTAATGAATCTTAAATGTTACTAATCGTAAAAATGTAAGGCTGACCTCCTACGTCGCGTGAACGCGACGATTCGAGTTGAGAGTATTTCAAGGAGATAAATTATTTATTTGTTTACAATAACGAGGCTATTCGCGTTTCGTAAATTCGAGTGACTCGTGCGATCTGCGAGCGACCGTTGCGTTAACGATCGTCGAGCAAGCTCGAGGATATAACCCCGCGCCCGAAGTGCACGCAATTCCACGTACGCGTATGTATCTACCGTAGGACAATGTCGAAAATGCAACATCGGAGCACGATTCCTACGGTAAAGAAAGGAAACGCTGATCATCGACGAGTACGATTTTAAACGTTACACCTAAATAAAGAAGACGATGGTATTGTGCATTATATGTCGGGAAAAGAATAAAATCAAAATGAACCGATCTACGCTGCGTTTCATTGCCATTCCAATACTTCCAATCGAAACAGCTTCGTCGTGATACGCGCGGCGAATTCAAATGTCAAACGGACTTTTTCCATCGAGAATACTTCCACGGTCCGGCGCTAGGTGGCGAGTCGTTGACGGTCGCGTCGGAATTGGCCACGCGTGGATTCAAATTACAAGATATATACGGGCACGAGATCTTGGCCAATCGCTGAAGCCCGCGAATAAGATATTCGAACGAGCGCGATCCGCTTAACCTGTTAACTGGGTATGACGACGTTTTTCGTCGTTTAAATTAACCGTATCGTGTCGAACGCATTACGTTTTACGTACTTCTCATATATTTAATCCTAGTGTGATTATATGGCACCGTATCGTTGAGGAGTCATGTACATGTACAATCGTGTACCAGTGTGAAACGAACCAGTGTGTTTCACAAAATTTTATGCGCTGGTCAACAGGTTAAGCGCACGCGTAGCAACGATCGAGGAGAAACGCGATCACGAACTGGAAAGTTAACGAATGCCCGAAAACGAAGACTCTACGCGCAAGAGAATCGGTGCACTAAGCACTCGGTTTATTCGGACACGTTCGTTCGGACCGAAAGCCACGAAACGAACGATGTCGCGACTCGGGACACCAGCGCCGTTCCGTCGAAGCGGAAAGGAAGCGAAGCTAAAACCGCTGATACCCCACGTCTCGCTGTCAACGACACGATGCGTGGGTGCTCCTTCTCTATACGATCGTAGGTTTCGTGTTCTGTTTACAAGGGGTGCTGCGCCACGATCGCGTCCTCCATCGTTGTTGTCGCGGTTAATCCTCGGACGATACGCGACAAAATCGTTATCATGTCCCGTCTTGGAGATTCCGGTCGATGGTGATGTCCGACGCAACGCGAGGACCTAGCATCGCCGAAGAAGACTGGGTCGCATGACGAACAGGAAGCCGGTGAAGTCACTCGCGCGATACGAGCTCGATCGTGGTGGTGGTGGCGGAGGTGGCGGCGGCGCGATGTTGGTTCCTCGATTCTACGCCACGATCGGCGGCGTGTTCGCGATGATGGTCGGCCTGGCTGGTGCCCTTCACGCGAAGGATCCCCTGGCTCATCACGGCAGATGCGAACCGATCATGATAAACCTCTGCATGAACATACCGTACAACGAGACGATCATGCCGAATCTTCTGAATCATCAGAAGCAGGAGGATGCCGGGCAGGCGATGCATCGATTTGCTCCCCTCGTCAAATTGCAGTGCAGCCCCGACTTGCGTTTCTTTCTCTGCTCCGTTTACGCGCCGGTTTGCACGATCATAGACAAGGCGATACCACCTTGCAGGTCGCTCTGCGAGAGCGCTCTGGCTGGCTGCGAATCGCTTATGAACACCTACGCCGTACCCTGGCCGGAGAGCCTGGATTGCTCCAAGCTACCCGAGAACGGTGGTAAGGAACTCTGCGTTGGCACCAACGAAACCGCGCCGGCGGAATCTTCGCCCCCGGTTTATCCGCCACCCCGTATGCCCATCGCCGAGTTTCAACCAGCCTGGAATGGCGCCTCGAAGCCTTACGGCAGTGGGTTCATGCTCGGCGCGAGGGACTTCGGCTTCGTCTGCCCGCTGCAATTCAAAGTGCCCCACAGTTTGGGGTATTCCCTCAAGGTCGCCGATAAGGTGGAGCCCAATTGCGGCGCCCCTTGCGAAGGTATGTTCTTCACTCAGGGAGAGCGCAGATTTGCAAGAATATGGATAGGCACCTGGGCATCCATTTGCGCCGCTTCTTGTTTTTTTACATTTCTGACGTTCCTCATCGATACGGATAGGTTCAGGTAAGGAGACTCTACCTTCTCCTTCGTCCATCCTACATTTTGGTACTGTCGTCTACCCGCTTTACGCTTCATCGATCGATTTCTTTTTGTTAGATATCCAGAGAGGCCTATCATCTTTCTGTCGGTATGCTACCTCATGGTCGCGTTGGCTTACGTGATCGGTTGGGCGGCTGGAAACTCCATATCCTGTAGAGATCCGTTCCCTCCACCGTTGGATATGCGTATTCAAATGGTGTCTACGATAACGCAGGGTACCAAGCACGAAATGTGCACGATACTATTTATGATCCTATATTTCTTCGGTATGGCCTCCAGTATATGGTGGGTCGTACTTACTCTGACATGGTTCCTGGCAGCTGGTTTAAAATGGGGTCACGAAGCTATAGAAGCGCACTCTCAATATTTTCATTTAGCCGCGTGGGCTGCACCGGCGATAAAGACGGTTACTATTCTTGCGATGGGTAAAGTGGAAGGTACGTACGTAAATAGCGCATGAACGAACTTTAACTAATTTCTATACGTTTTTATGCGTTACCAGAGATTTTTTTTAGCCGTAGACCTATTATAATCGGTTATGTTTTGACGTTACAGGAGACATATTGTCCGGTGTTTGCTACGTTGGACTCTGGAATGTCGACGCATTACGCGGATTTGTGCTTGCACCTCTCTGCGTGTATCTAGTTCTTGGAACTATCTTTCTCCTCGCGGGCTTCGTTTCTCTGTTTCGTATACGCACGGTTATGAAGCACGACGGCACGAAGACCGATAAGTTGGAGAAATTAATGATTCGCATTGGTATCTTTTCCGTATTATATACGGTTCCTGCTCTTATCGTAATCGCTTGCCTCTTTTACGAACAAGCGTATTTTGATCAGTGGATGCTTACATGGAATATGGAGATGTGCTCTCGACCTGGATTGCAATCGCTTTATTCGATGCCGTGTCCGGTTGGTGAGCGTACGCGAGATCTTGGTCGACGACCGGAATTCGAAGTCTTTATGATAAAATATTTAATGGCCATGATAGTGGGTATAACTAGCAGTTTTTGGGTATGGTCTAGTAAAACGCTAACTAGTTGGCGACAATTTTTCAATCACATACAAGGACGTCGCACGGAGGCTTACGTTTGAAATTTATTTTTCGTGCGTCCAATTTTTAAAACGAAAAGGAACTTTCGATAGTCCTATGCACATTCATTGACGAAATGCAATTCTTTGAACGTTTCATTGATTCAGATTTAATGTTTAAGATACGATCTACAACGGCGCGACCCGACTCGAATTACCGAAATAATTCTAGTTGACTCGACGGATCACACACTGTCTCGCGAACACGATTCGTTGTATGCGAAAAGGTACGCGAGTTCGCATCGATATCTTTTATATGGATCGTACTGCGCGTATGCACGATTTTGTGACAACGAGGATGAGTTCGATCAAGTAGGAATGAACTTAATATCGTATATTTGGGATATATATTGGTTACTACACTGCGCGCAACGGTTACAAATATCTATCAATGCTCGGAAGATTGGAAAAGGAACCCACGTCTGAGTTTGACCGTGGTGGAAAGCACTCTGAAGCCACAGCAGCTTCTTGAAAGGAAGAAAAGAGATTAGAGGGGGGGAGGGGGAAGCTATTCAACGAAAACGAAGAATAACCTTGCGGAGGCAGTAAGAAGGCTAAATAACGGACTTTTTCTTGGGAACGGACCCTTAAGCTTGTCGGGTCCGTTTGGCGTTCGAGGTATTTTCTCGAGAAGCCATAAATCATTACTAGTAAAAGTTCAGGTAATAAAAATGGCATTTCTGGCGTGGAAATGCGAATGGACACTTTCTCTCTTCTACTTTCTCTGAAGGGTCTGTCTCTTTGGCTTTATGACGACCAAATGTTAGGCTACGGTGTCTTGACGGGTAGCGCGCGACCGTAACACGCTGTTTATTTTGTTTTTTATTCCTTTTTATATATCGATAATGCCTATAAACGGGCATTATAAATTATGTCTGTAAATGTACTGTGCCAAATGTGCATTATATTTTTCTAAATGATGCACCGTTGCTTCGATATATCTAAATAATTTTTATTGCATTTTACAGAATTTACAAAATATCGAAACCGATACGCGGTTGATCTGAAAGTATTATTAGACGATGTCTGTTTTATTTGTTTTAATGTTAATATTTTGTTAGTATAATTTAATGTTTAACGAATTATTAAGTTCGAACATCTTTTTAAAAGATACATGGATTTTAATTCTGCTATATGCACAAAGTAGTCGACAATATCAGTAGCACATTTTATAATATTATAGCATTAACTTGATTTGACCGACGGAGAACTGAATCAATTACGCTTAATGAACTCTCGAATGATTGACTTTGTATGAATCAGCCTAGAAATACTTAATAATACTCAGATAAGACTTTAAGAAAGCAAATTTTTTTATACATAAGTATTAAGAATTTTTTGAAATTGTCCTTTTTTCTATTGAATTTATACATATTATTAATCGTTGACGAGTAACGATCCAGATTAGAAGAATCTCCTTTAGGTCTTAAAATTAATTTATAAGACGCGTGCTACATCAGATTAATTGAAATTGTATATAATTATAGGTTTTAATTTTACTATGTATCATAATATATTTTTAAAGAGTTATGTACATACATATATATACGCCAATTTATTGGCGATTTCGCATGTTTCCTATGCCGAATCAAACTACAGATTAAATCAAGCGCACTGATCTTATTAAATTAAATTATATGGCATAGCATCTTTGTGCCCTGTATAATCATATATTAAGATACTAACGATAAATTCGTCCATTGAAAATGTCGAGCTTCTGTGTGTTATGTAAGTTTCTTCGGCGTTTATTAACCCTTTAACTGCGAAAGGCGCATATATGCAACTTCACGGATTTATCAATTTACACGCTCTTTAAATTTTTCTTATTACAACATTTGCTGTTTCGTTAAACCGATCTACATAGAATCGTATCGTAAACTAATAGTATCGTTTCGCGTGATATAGCACTTGCAGATAGTTATCAGAAACGATAACTAATAGTATCGAAAATGAACTAGATTTTTCCAATGTTATTATCAAGAGTCAGTCTAGTTGATAGTTCCATGTGAGAGTGCGCCGCAGTCAAAGAGTTGAGACGATTTACGGTGAAGATATGCGTGTTTGTGTTGATACTCGCACGGAATATGGTACTTGAAAATATGCGTGACATTGTGCAAAAAAAAACTATCATATATTATATATTCTTTATATAATAAATAACGTACACACACAGATTCATATATAAAATGTGTGTAGCATTATTTGTATAAAATAATACATTTAATTTTGCTAATATTCCAAAACATAACTTCATAACATTTTTATTTCCTGTACGTATCACATTTATTTACACATTAAATAACAAATTTTTTTCTTCGCTTGATTTAGATACGAGAATAATATATAAAGGATCGATATTACTTTGTATTCATTGTCGGCTTTACGCTCAACTGCTTTAAAACACCAATTTTTCGTAGATACCTTACAAGAAGCGGCGTTACAGCAAAAGTAATAGAAAATCGTATTGGTGCAAAAACTTTATGAATGGTATATGCCAGTACAAATTGTGACGAGCTGTTCATGATATTGTTCCAGAAAGGGCTTTCCTCTTCCACTACAATCATTTTTACGTAAGGTGTAAGGTCTATTCCTCTGAAATGAAAAGCTACTGTTAAGTATATTTTTATAGAAATACTACAAATAATATATGTAAAAATATTCGATAAACTACAAGTTATAAATAATTGGTAGTATTGGAAACTAATTTTATAGATGGTGATATGTTTACGAATTCGAGCGTTTTTAAATTCTTACTTTTTCAAAATAAGGTAACAATGGAGGCACATATATTACTCGTTACTTTCCACTAATATTATAAATTCTTGATTGTATAATACTTTCAGGAACAAACAATAATGTTTGTATATCTGAATATTCAATAAAAAGAATGCACACTATCGTCCGTATAAATAGTATAAAAAAAATTACTTTGCAAGGTGAAGCATAATATTAAATAAAACGACAAACCTAATTACAGCCGCATAAATACCACCGAGCGATATCAGCGATATAGTAACATGAAAGATAAAAACGGTACTGCCGTATTCCTTTAGCAGCCTTTTAAACCTTATTTTCTTGTTTAATTTTAAAATCTCTTGTTTTTTTTCTTCTGAATCTTTATTAACGTCTGACGGATTTTGTGTACTTGTAGAGTATCCCACGCCATTGATAAATTGCGACTTATATATTATTTGATTTAATGTATTCGTTATGAAGATCTTATTTGTGAAACCTGAGCGACAGATCAGAATTTTCATGTTGTATGCGTGAGTTTATAAAAATTGATAACGAATTTCAAAGCAATTTTGTCTCATAAATTTCTTATAAGTTCATTGTTTAAATTTCTGAAAGTAATTATCAGTGAACATTTCGCTTTATTTAAACGAAATAAACCATTGCCAAATAGAAAATCAACATTCCTTCTTTAAGTACGACAGAACGGTAAATATTTTTTTAAAATTCGTATTAATATCAATTATAATCAATTTCTGTTTAACCGACGTCTAACAGAAAAAGATATCTCGGAAAAATGAAAGATTTTATTTACTAACCATCCTTATTTTTCTTACATTGCAAGGAATGTAATTTCGTGGTTCTGTAATGAGAGTTTTGTATATCTTCGGCGATATATTTCTCATTTCTAGACCACTCTCCACCTGGCATGTTCAAATGAGTCGATTTTCCTTCGGAACTGAACGGCTTGGGTACGTTACTTTGCATAATACCGTTTAAGCTGACCGCGCCAAAGCAATCGTACGAATCAACATGGACGTCGTCGTTCACATTGAAAAAATTTGACCGATCGAACGACAATTTTCTTTCGGTTGACGCAAAGTTAGCGTTATTCGTGCCGTAAATTAAAATTGGAGCGGCGATATCCCTTGCTCGTTCCGGAGTAAATCGACCAGTTTCGTTGGCGAATATCTCTGAAATATTTTGAGGAAGCGGCAAAGTCGGAGCATCGGGATATTGACGTGCACTCGTCAAATGCAAAGCATTTACGCGTTTTTGATTTACGACGGTATGCCGTGTACATTTTATCTTACCGACGGAGAAGATACCTGCAATGAAAATTAAAATCGTTAAAATGATCGTGTCACGTCGTCGAGTACATAATATGTTGCAAGTCAAAATACAAAATAAATAGTTTTCACACGCGTCGATCTAACGTTCATGCGTATGATTGGTAAATACGCTAGTCACCTAAGATCGAACCTTTGTTATGTAATATTATAATTGATTTAACATTTTTAACGCGTCTATCGGCTTTTCTTTTAAGAAGATTAAAAAGATTCTACCACTTATTTCGAGTTAATATACTTCTTAAAAGTTTGGAGAATTATGTTTTGAGAGTTATGCATTGAAGGTTATGTTTGCTTATCGATACGTTGTTCTGGTATCAGTACGTATTACTGATAAAATTACATGTCGAACGAAGATAACGAATTGAAAGAGAATATCGTTAAAGAGATAGTAGGGAATTCGTACCTGTATCGGAAGCACGAAATAACGTAGTTAACGAATTGAAGGTATAACCAATTTTAGTCAAAGCCATGGTAAATCAATGCCGCAGACTGCGGAGAACCGAAAAATTCCACTGCCACGATAGTTTGCATAAAATAAAAAGAATGATCGTATACACTAATAAATGCAGTGGCTTTACAAGAATAACTATTCGGAATAAATTTAAAAGCCGGTTTGCGGAATGCTAATTTACACGGTGTTTCGCAAATCTACGCTCTTTCAAACTTGATAGACATACTATTGTCTTCGCTCGATATCCATATGTCAATTAACGATTCATAAATTATGCACTATAAAAATTCTATCCTTTCAATTCCTCGAATTGAATAAAAAGACATTGTCTCTTACACGGTAGAACCACATACACATACGCACGCACCGCGTGATACCAAAATTGTGTATTTTAACAGATCGATAATAGCATCGTTGACTTCACTATTGAAATACATTTGTGCAATTAGCAGTATTACCGACGTTAGAACGTTATCGATAATACCGGCTAAAGATCAAGAGGCAAGATATTGCAATGTAATATCGATGCACTTCAAAGCTATAACTAAATCTACGTTGTAAATCAGACCGAGAGAATGTACGATACATAGTCTCTCATTTTGAAAGAATTTAAATCATTCTTATTCGATTTGGGCATGCTGAAATTCTAAAAAAGTGTACAATATGTCTACCTTTACGAATTATCCTATTGAAAAATAAAATACGCGAAAATAATGCATTGAGTGCGCCAAGTATATAACGAAGTCATTTGTTTAATTCCTTCGTAGAACAATAACGACAATTTGGCATAAATTTGAAGTTGAAAAGCTTAAAGTCAGAATTGATGTGTAATATTTAAAATTTCTCTATCATTTTTAAAAGAATGTTAAACTGTATAAACACATTTAATTATATTTGGAATACATAGGAGTGTAATATATTACATAGAGCAGCGTCAATTTGTAAATTTGCAAATCGCATAATAATCAGTTTACAAATAATTATGCCCTATCACGACACGATCAACGAATAAGCGAAGTAAATGACTCGCGTAGTTATAAAGTAATCACATATTACAAGATTAATACAGATCCTAAAGGATGATAACCTTCCATACGTGAACGATCTAAAAAATGGTGACGCGCATGAGCATATATATCATCTTATTTTAATCAGACGTCAGTGCTTGCTGTTCGCTACTGAGTTTTGGATGGTATGAGAGGGATTCCGTTATCAGTAAAATGGCACAAAGTATAAAACTTAAAGCTTTATTCTCAATCAGCAATTTATTAAAATATGATCGACAAGCCTTTTCGTGTATTGTTAGATCAAAGTAAGTAAAACGTACTAAATTAAAATTCTTTGACTTTTAATTTTCAAGTTTTTATGAAGTATATTACATATTCATATATTTAATTTTATCATTCTCGAACATCTGGAACATATAACGGTTATTAAGTCAATGTTTTATACTTATGAGAAATTATAAATTTCTTAATTTTATAAATTGTTTACTTATTGAACACCGGAAACATCACGCCGGATAGATAAATAATCATTTTTGTTCTAGTTCTTGGTGGTCACATGTAGAATTGGGACCACCCGATGCCATTTTGGGCATTACAGAGGCATTTAAAAAGGATCAAAATCCAAAAAAAATCAACTTAGGCGTGGGAGCTTATAGAGATGACAACGGTAAACCACATGTTCTTCCAAGTGTTCGAAAAGTATGTTTTTTTTTATGGTCTATAATAATAGTCTCAATCCGTTATAACATTAGCTTGTGTACTGTAGGCCGAAGATAAAATTAAAGAAAAAAAACTTGATAAGGAATATTCAACGATAGCAGGAAATGCAGATTTCTGTAAACATAGTATTATGTTGGCCCTTGGTGACGATAATACCATTGTATCGAATGGATTAGTGAGTATACAAATAAGTTAACATAAGATATTTATCGAAATGTCATTGAATGACCTTTTATTTTTAGAATGCTACTGTTCAAGGAATTTCTGGTACTGGTTCTCTTTCTATAGGTGCAAAATTTTTAGCAAAATTTTTCCCAGGCAATAGAGTTGTATATTTGCCGATACCGACTTGGGGAAATCACGCACCTCTATTTGTACAGAATAATATGGCAATAAAATCATATCGTTACTATGACTCGAATACTTATGGATTAGATTTTAAAGGGCTCATGGACGATATAAACGTCAGTATTAAATAATACAGATTGATAAAATTTTATGAATAACCTGATCAATATTAATGTTTTTTCTATTACTAGAAAATTCCAGAAAAATCTATCATTTTGCTGCATGCATGTGCTCATAATCCAACTGGTGTCGACCCAAACCCAGAACAATGGGCTGAAATGTCTGTTTTAATAAAGCAGAAAAATCTTTTCCCGTTCTTTGATATGGCATATCAAGGATTTGCTTCTGGTAACGTAATCATATAGAAATGAGATGTTTTAATACAATGATTTATTTTTTCAATATGTTTTATATCTAGGGTCCCTTGCTAGAGACGCTGTAGCAGTAAGATTATTCATTAAAGATGGTCATAAAATTGCTTTAGCACAATCCTATGCAAAAAATATGGGACTTTATGGTAAGAATTTGTATATATTGTGGTTTTTATAAAAAAAAGAATATATATATATATATATGTATAATATAAATTATATTTTCTCACGTGTATCTTTATATAGGTGAACGTGTGGGAGCTTTTACTTTAATTACATCTAGTAAAGAAGAAACTGCGTCTACACTTTCACAACTAAAAATCCAGATTAGAGCATCATATTCCAATCCACCAATTAACGGCGCGAGAATTGTTTATGAAATATTAGAAGATCCTGCTTTGAAAGAAGAATGGCTTCGAGATGTAAAAGCTATGGCAGATCGTATAATTTCTGTGCGTACAAAATTACGAGATAACCTTGTGAGACTTGGCAGCAATCGCAATTGGTCGCATATTACAGATCAAATAGGCATGTTTTGTTACACTGGATTAAAAGCACCCGAGGTAAAACGAAATGTTGTGTCATGCGTTTAGTTATTATTTTCAGTGAAAATAAAATAAAATTTGTACTTATTTTATATTTGTTCACAGGTGGAAAAGCTGACAAAGAATTTTAGTGTTTATTTAACCAAAGATGGTAGAATATCGATGGCTGGCGTTACAAGTAAAAATGTGGAATATCTCGCACAAGCTATTCATGAAGTTACAAAATAAGTCAAGTTATCGTTTGTTTCGTTGAACCAATCTAAATGTTTTTTTGCTTTGTAGCCTTTAATAATACAGTGTTATAATACTAGAAGAATCGACCAAATATTTGGTTATTCATTAATGCATTTAATTCGAGACATTCTCATTCACTTTCACTGCAGTGCAGTGTAATAAATCAAATAGAAAAGCTATTATACATTGCCATATTGATATTAATACATTTTTTTTT
>JAITYT010000075.1:2223280-2233331 GCA_025433975.1 Liostenogaster flavolineata
AGACGCTTCAAGGAATCTACATATTATTTTTTGTATTGTCTAATCATTTATAATACTTATTGTTAATATGTAATATCGTTGAGAATTATAAAATGTTTGTTCTTCAAAAAATATATAAATATAAAAAAGAATTTTTGTAAAATTTAAATAATACTATAATATAAAAAATACAATATATATCTTTCTTTAAACCGAGTTTAATTAATCTTCATTAGTACATAAGTTACTTTAAAGTCGTATAGGTAGCGCTTACTTCATCGTATGGACGAAACTTGGGCGTCTAAACAGATACAACTGAGACGATCAGATGATCAGATGACGTTCGTTTTCTACGTTAACAAATTTTTTAAAGAATCGCGTTTTTTTACTCTATCGAAATTCGTTCTCCTCAAGAAATTAGATACCTGTGAACTTCTCACGGAACCCTGAGAGAGATTACTCAAAAATCATGGTAAAATAAACAAAAGGAAGAGCCAGAAAATAACAAAGGCGCACGTTTCATTCAACGGATTTTCTATTAAAATGAGGTTAAGTTGATTATCGGAATGACTTTTCAGTTTCAGTTTGGATTTAACATGTTCCCGGAGATTCCGAGGCCCCTGAACACCCAGTACAAATGCTTCTCCGTGTCAATGTTACCTGGAATTTATCGCCAAGACGTAGAACGTGGAGGAAAAAGTTAGTTATCGATATGGTTCATTTATTTAGCACAATATTATCTTGATCTCTCTCTTCTTTATTTAGTAATCATGCCACCGTCAGCTTTGGAACAGCTTACGAGATTAAATATAAATTATCCAATGGTATTTAAGTTAACAAACAAAAAGACTAATAGAATTACACACTGTGGTGTTTTGGAATTTGTTGCCGACGAAGGGAAAGTTTATTTACCATATTGGGTAAATGTGTATTTTATAACACTAATACTTTAACTTTATTCTTAATATTTCTATGAATATTTCTAAATTAAAGTAATGATTATTAGTAGGTTCTTGGATTTAACGTAACATTTATTGTCAGCTGAAGTAGTAATTTCTCAATTTCATAGAGTATTTCAACATTTGAAAATATGCTTATGAATATCTCGATAATAATGAAATGTGTTGTTTAAAGAATTTATAAAAAAGATTATTTCTAATTACTTATCTTATAGATGATGCATAATCTTCTTCTGGGAGAAGGAGAATTATTAAACGTTCAAAGTGTTTCTCTACCAGTTGCGACATTCTCACGTTTTCAACCACAGTCTGAAGATTTTTTGGACATTACAAATCCAAAAGCTGTATTAGAGAATGGCTTGAGAAGCTTCGCATGTTTAACTACAGGAGACGTTATCGCAATAAAATATAATCAAAGAATTTATGAAATGTGTGTACTAGAAACACGACCTGGTCCAGCAGTTATTATTATTGAATGTGACATGAATGTCGAATTTGCACCACCGGTTGGTTATAAAGAACCAGAGCGAGAATTTAAAAAGGATGAGAATGTTTTAGATCCTGTGGATTTAATGCCTGCTCCTGCTGGTTTTGTCCCTTTTAAAGGACAAGGAGTCAGATTAGATGGTAAAAAACGCAAGGATTCGGCACAACTAGAGTCGTTAGCAAATAAAGCTGTTTATGTGAGAGGTATACCAGATTATGAATATAAAATTGGCTCCTTAAAGTTCCTACGCAATATGAAACCAGTCAATAATAAAGAGGTAAAAATGTTGTATATATTTTTAAATTGTAATTGATAATATACGTATAATGACGAATGATATATACAATTTTACAGACAAAAGATCAGGATGAATTTAAAGCATTTACTGGTGAAGGTTTTTCTCTTAAGAAATCAAGAAAGTGATAAGGTAATTGTAGTTTATTTAATCATTGTGTATCATGAAACCATGCGTTTGTAATTATCATTAAATCATTAAATCATTACTTGTTTTTTAAGGAGTAATATATCCATAAACCTTAATCATAACTAATAACGATAAGTTTTATTTACCTTTTAATGTCATCATAATAACATTCTTGTTAGATGTTCGATTAGGAGGCAATTTAATAAAGTAGGAAAATTTGTATTTTCTATAAAATTTTACTATTTACTTAAAAATTATTTTAAAGTATAGATTTTTAAGAATATAATATCACGATTAAAAATATATAATATTACAGTTATCACAAGTTGTATGATGAATGTAGGATAACACAAATATGAAATTAGTCCACTAGAGGACCCCAGAAATGTTTGCTTGGTCTTGTCTGATCTTCTGTAAGAAAGAAGTCCCGTCCTAATGTCACGAATTCTTGTAAACTAATTTTTCCGTCTTCGTTGGTATCGATATAACTAAAAGAAACAACTGCATGCTGCAACAAATGCAACAATATAATTAAATTAACGTGTATAATTTTTTTTAATTCTTGTAAATTGTACCACTCTTTTTACGTACTTCATGTGTAAGTCCTAGACATTCGAAAAACAATTTAAATTCTTCGACAGAAATTTCTCCGCTTTGATCCTTATCTACTGCCTAAAAGCAAAAATAATTTGTAGATCGCGATTATATTTTTTATTTTCTTAATATAAGATTTGTTTTTGACTTACTTTGAATAGGAATGGTAAGAAGGTATGATACTTCTTTTTTAAAGATGAATCATTAAGAACATGATGCATTTCTTCTAAATACTTTTCAATACAGATAAGATTATATGGACTAACCTCTCCCCATTGTTCTTCCCACAGTTGCTATACATATATTTATAATTGGTGTACGCGTAATGTTTGTATTAACAAAATTTGTTAATTCTTTTAAAATTTTAGATAAATTATCTTGAAGCCCTTACTTGCAATACTTTCTTGAAATCTTTATTAGCTTTCGGTGATAAGTGACCCAAGGCAGAAAATCGTTCTCCCAATAACATAAAATCATCATAACTAATAACACCGTCTTTGTTCACGTCTAAATGACTGTGTAAAGTACGCATTTTTCTTCTCCAAAACGCTGATTGTCCCTGCCATCATTATTTTTTTTCAAATTCAATTACATCGTTTACTAACTTTTTCGCACGTGGATTAATCGTGTATGTGTATTGATAGTAATGAACAACAACAATGATAATAATAATAAATAAGAACAAGAAAATGTAAAAAGTATTGCATTTTCTGCTAGATAACGAATAGTTCGAAATAATGTTTACTAATTAATATTCATTTACTTAAATTGTATGAAACGTTACGAAACATTTCATAAATTGTCCGGTTATGACGGCATGCTGTACAGTAGAAAGTAGAAAATTTGAATACTATTACGTAAAATAATTTTGCAATAACTTCTCGAATTCCACGGAAACAAAATTTAACCATTTTTTACTAAACAAAAGATATAATGCAAATATAATAAATGTTTTAAATACTCTAAACACATTTTTATTGGATAGTTGTTAATCCTTATGACACTTTTCAAGTCAATTGTTTTTTGGAATTCATGCAGATGAAAAAATTTCTGTTGAAAATTTTAACACATTTATAACGTTAAATATATCTCGATGTATCAATATGTATATGTCCGGAAATTTTTGTTTAATTTGTTAATGTTACCAACGGTAGATAAACTTTGTTTATATATTTTGTGATTATTTATTGCAATGTCGCTCATACACAATGGATTTACATAACTACTTTGGTTATCATATTTTAATCTACCACGCTTATATAAGTCTGCTATAAAAAGTACTTACTTTCTCTTGTTCATTATCGGAGTCACTGTCACTGTCATTCGTTTCATCCGTAGATGCTGACGTATGTGTGTGATGTACGTTTCGTTTACTGTACATTCTTTTTGCTACATGACAAAACTAAAACACAAAATATCAAAGAAAAATGTAGCGACGTTAATTTAATACTTCCAACATTTTTAAAAATCCTTTACTGTTCATATCGGTGTTATTTATAAATGCTTTAGTTTTATCTAGGTCACTAGAGTTCGTTCACCCATATTGCGAGCTTTGCGTATTTTTTCTTCCTATTAAATTGTTTTATTTTTTAATTTCATGAAAAATAAAACGTATGGAATGTAACCGAAGAATAAATGTTATTATTTAATGAAAGTTCGATACTTATATGTATCTAAAATAAAATTAATTTGAATTATAGAAGAACTATAGTACGCTTTTAATTTTTCGAGTCTTTGATAAAATATTTTTTACAATAAATTACTAACTTCAAAGATTCGTTAAATTGGTAAATTAAAAAAAATTATTTTACTTTTATTTATCTCAAAATAGTCTATAGTTCTTCATTGTTAATAATTAAGAGAACTAGTTATAAAACTTATATCATATCTGTTAGATACATTATAAATTACAATTGTAGTTTTAATTTTTTTATTTTTCCATAGGAATGAACGTCAATTATATGAGAGGTGATAGATGCGATCCAAAAATAAAATAAAATAAAATAAAAGTGCTTTCAAATTAAACAAAGATTAAAGTTATAAATAATCTGTGATGTACGTTAATAATGATAAGCTGATATGTAAGTTAAGCGTACGAGTATAAACCTCGTTGTTTATACGAAAATCAGTTCGCTTGATATATTTTACGACACGTTTTAGAGTCAAGTTTGGTCCATGCCTTGAAAGAGTGGAAAGCCTTGATGTCGATTAATATCATGACAAGGAATACGTTTTTGTATGCCTGAGAGGAATGGAAGACATTGCGCCATATAAGATACGAACCGAAAGTGTATACTCCCCCTTAGATGAAACTCGATTCGTGGCTTATTATCTGCCTATTATCATGTCACAGTAGGTTTCTCATAAAAATAAACAATCATAATACGTATCGAGTTACAAAAATTAATGCAGTAAACTTATCGCAGATGTGAGTGTAAAAATAAAAAAAGAGTTAATTTCAGTACATTTATTATATTGTATATTGATTTAAAAATATAAATTATCGTGCATAAATATATTTTTGATACAGTTAAAAAAAATGATTTAAATGGTAACATTACATGCGATATTGATAATATTTACTTGGAATTTGGGAGCCAGTCGATGAAATTCATTATCTGAATTCAGAAGTAATGAAGATATCGTTGGTACAACTCGTTTTTCAAAGATGTTTTTGGTTGTCGTTGGTCGCAGTCCTATCCTTAGTAAAGCAATTGCCATGTTTGTTCTTTTTACGCACGAATAAGAGTAAATTATAACACAAAATTACGTATCACGTAGAAGATGTTCTTCGTCACTAAGCATCAAAAGAGGGTCCGGACCCTTTTTCTTAAAGAGGCCTCTTTATCCCCTCCAATTGATCTGCGCATGCGCGCTCTATTTTTTTGTTGTTTTCATACCCTTGCACGTCGTCCACTGGATCTTGTCCTCCTATACGCTAGATAAGTTTTATCGTGAATGTAAACATCAATAGGATGTATTTACGATTGTAAAAAAGAAAATTTAAATAGTTGATATATTTAATTGATCATCTTGATTTCGTTGTTTCATTCGATACATAGTGAAATATAAAAGTTCACCTACAAATCAATTATTTGTTTAATGCTCGTTTTCTAAGATAATGAACTACATTTATAATTAATTAATTATATTTTTGTTTATTCGTCATATTCAATATAATACGAGATATCCTTGTTCTCTTGTATGGCTATGTATACGTATATGAGACGTTAAAGATTACGTAGGAGTATAACCAGAGGTAAACAGACATTCATTTACATAAAAGAAATTCTCGCTACTCTCGACCGAGTGTAAGTCATTGGCGCACGTGGCATTTGACATGCGTAAAGCGACGTACGTGCCTCACGGCATGATCGACTTGCCGAACTGGAACGAATATGATTACAAAGTTCAGAACTGGGCGATGGCATAATTAATTTAATTATTATATCAGACGTATTAATAATCGTGTGTTCACACAGGCAGAAAATATACAAAAATGGTAGTACATAAACCATATTCATTGGGTTACGATTTTTATATACTAAACATATATTTCATATGATTTTGTATAGGATTAAACATAAACAATGAACGATGCATTATTTATTTAAGTCGTTCAAATAAATGCTTAAATATATTAATCATGTATAAACGTACGCGATCTGACGCAGATCAAAACGTAACGTAACATTAAGTAGTAATGTATACCACATCGTCGTCGGACATACACGATTTGTATGTCGATATTTGTTTGTATTTCTGAATATAATAATGAGAATTTTTTAATATAACTATATGTGAAAATTAACTCTTTTTATATTCGATTCTCTCCACTTTTACTTCATCTCCAACAAGCTGGTATACATATGTTACAACCGTTGAGCTCTGAATATCCATGAGAACAAAGGATGGAATGACTGACCTGCAAGTTTAGCATTATTTTATTTGAGCCACGTGGAGATATTACTTAGTCGCGTACAATCAATTGCAGACTTACGTGTCTAACGGATTATATGCACCGGTTGCCGATCCAGGATTAATGTAGAATTTGTTTTCGTGTTCATACGCTTCAAATTTATGCGTGTGTCCTGATATTAAAATGTCAACATCTAATTGTCTTTGAATCAAAGCCAGAGATTCTGGGTCACCCCATGGTACTACTTGATGACCATGAGATAATCCTATTCTGAATTGTCCAACGGTGACAACTTTTTGTTCAGGATAATTTAAGTTCTTTAATAACAAAATACGATGGTAGTATTCTTGTATTATATTGCGCATTATTTATACGTTATTAAGTTTACCTCATCGAAGTCTCCTCTAACAACGTGAACATCGCTAGCTAGTGTCTTAAGATAGTCGTAGGACTCTTTTGTACAAAGATTGCCGGTGCATAAAATATGCTGTATTCTACCTGGTACTAAGAGTTTCTTAAACTTACTTGGGAGACTGCTACATCTGTGTGGAATGTGCAGATCTCCAAGTACTAAAACAAGCTGTGAAAATAGGATTTATATGGAAAAGTATTCTATGACGCATCTGTCATATAGATATTAAAGGCATAATCAGTACGAATAATACTGTGCAGTAGGCAAGCAAAAAATTTTTTTTTGACAGAAATGAGAACAGTAACATTGAATAAGTTACGATACGATTTTTTATCTGATTCTTAATAAAACAGATTATATGTTTTGACGACTATGTGTATCGAGTAAATTATTTATCTTTAAGCAAGCAATAGCTGGAAATATAGTAAATAACAATTAGGTTAGATATGGAAATAGATATTGCGCAAAAAACTAGTTTCAATCGTGCAAAAAATTAGTTTTAATCACGCAATGAAGTAATGTTATTGTATCGAGTACATTTTTAAAGAGCATAATTGAAGAATCAATATTCGTCAATAATTTGAAGGTTATGTAAACTATTTACATGGATAGAATTTGATTTTATTATCCTTACTTACCATGTTTTCTTGACGAAACGTTAACGAATGTACACTCTAAATACTTATTTATTGTTACGGGGCATTTATTGCTAACGAATATATATTATCGAAATGTCAAACTTAAGTCATACGAAAATGTACATGACACTTGTGAACGATAACTCGAATTAATGGAAACAATTTCGATTGCTCGATGTACTTGCGATATTGTCACGAAGATTCAGGAATTACCTAGTCAATATTATAGCGTATTGCTGTACGTTTTGAAAAATAATTTTTCCATTCAACACTGGAATACACAACAAATAACTATTATTATGTTATTAATTGTTATACGAAGATGAAATTTTATATATGTGCAGTCGTGATTCCTCTTTTATGTTTTGATTTTTTAACTACAGAAAATAATATGAATCGTTTTCCTTTCGTGCAATATTTTCTTTTTCGTGTTTGTAATTTGTAAATGTACGTACGAGTATATATATGTGTATATATATCATATATGGTGATAGAAAAAAAAATTCAACATGAAATGTGTCGTATCTGGAGCTAATATTAAAAGTATGTAAACATTGATTCTTTTATTTAAGTTACTTAATAAGTAATATTGTAATATTAACATATTACAAATTAATTATGTACTTTATTACTTTATTGTACAGTTTCTATAATATAATTTAAATATTAACGAAATGCTATATTGACAATATAATTTTAGTTTTAGCAAAAGCAATTCATACACTGGCAAAAATTGGAGATGAAATGTTTGTACAGCCACAACAAAATAGTTTATCATTTCGAACAGTAAATATGCCAACTTCTGCGTACGCTGATTTTACTTTTTTTGAAAATTATTTCACATATTATTTATTTGGAGATTTGGAAGAAGACGATGCTCTCAAGTGTAAAATTTCGATGAGGGTAATTATTATATTGCCATTGTTTCAGTATACAAATTTAATTAATTTATTTATTTTTTTAGAGTGCCATGACAGTATTTAAGGCTATGAATATTATAGACAAACAAGTGGAAACGTGTCACATCAAATTAGAATCGAATGCTGATGTTCTTCTATTTATTTTGAAATATAAAAATAGTGTCACAAAAACACATTTATTACCAATTTTAGACAGTGAAAGATTAAAAGTACGTTAAGTTCGGTACCATGTACACATAAAGATTGTTTGATATATTTATAATATTTTTGTGTTTTTAGGCAGCATATGCAAAAGATGGTTTGGAAAATCAATTACTTTCACAACCGCGCGTTCTAATAGATGCTGTGCAAAATTTTCAACAGAATTTAATTGAAATAACTTTGGAAGTTTCTCCAGAAAAAGTTTTGCTTAGAAATTATGTAGATGACGCATCAAGTAAGTACATTCACATATATGATACATGCATTATTGAAGTATGAGTTTTTACCATAACACTTTGTTTGTGTTTAGATATATCAAATGTAACCCGAACACAACTGGTTCTTGGTACAACGGAATTTGATCGCTATTCCATTAATACGAATAACACTATTACATTCTGTTTTAAAGAATTGAAAGCGATCCTAAATTTTGCAGATTTTGTTGATGTACCTGTTGGTATTTATTTTGAAGCAGCAGGAAGGTATATTTAACATTAAGGAAGCTTTGTCAATTATTACATTTATAAAAATATATGTTTTATTTATATTTTAGACCCATTATATTTGTATTGAAAAATCCAGCATTCGAAGTAAATTTAGTGTTATCTACTTTAAATCCGGATATAGATAATCAATCTGAAACTACGGTTACTAGTAGAACTGTTAAGCCACAAAGAAAAAGAATAGCGAGTAAAAGATCATCCAAACAGAGTAATAAATTGTCCAGGAAAGTAAACGAATGTACATTCATCGATAATCAAGTTACAAGCAACTCCAGGCCAAAGTCGAGAAATTCTTCTGTCGTGGAAGGAAGACAAAAATGTAATGATCCATCTCCTGCTCGATTAGTGGTTAACAAAAAAAATATAGCTGATCCAATCTCTAATGCAGAAGATAAACATGAAAAACAACGTACATCACTTCCATCGGACGATGTAATTGAAAAACTCAGCCTAAACGATTTACCATCTTCAAGTACTATATCTAGATACAATGTAATGCCTGATAATAAAAAAAGGATAGCAGAAACTGTATTTTCAACTGTTTCAAAAAGGAAATCTGCTGAAAGTCATACCAAAATGCAGGATGATTGTAATGTAGACGATGCAGTCTTAGAAAATGTTGTACCAAACTCACCACCACCACCACTACCACCTACCAAAAAAGCTCGCATTATTTTCCAGAAATGTTTTCAAACAACATTTTGTCAAAATATGCTTCCTGGTCATGAAACAGTTTTAGCTGAAGATTCTGATGAATGTAATAGCGAATAAAAAAATTATTTTTGTAATTTTTGATATACTTTTTATATGATAAATACTATTAAAATGTGTTTAAAAAATACTTTTTCGATGTTGTTTTTGCTGTTATATGTTACTAATTTGTTAATCATAACATAATTCATGGATATATGTATATATATGTATAATGTCTATTCTCCCTTTTTTAATAATAGTTAGGGCTGGGGCACAAACTAATAAACTGTATTGCGTTTCTCTGTAACGTAAAGATTATTTA
>JAITYT010000075.1:2295507-2307721 GCA_025433975.1 Liostenogaster flavolineata
CGAGTAAATTTTAATATGCTAGTAGTGCGCTTCGCATCGCTGTTCCACGATACCAGATGATAATTTGGAACACTGGACGAGATGGTAAAAGATTTTTAAATGGCTTTTTTGGAGGAAGATGCGCCGAAGATATTCAGATTTTGAAAGTAACAGCTTTGAGAACTTTTTTACCTGTATTTAACGTTAGTTTTTAAAGATGTCGTTCATAGTAATTATCGACGACGAACATGGTATTTTATCTCGGAAGAATGTTCTTCGTTGTGAAAACAGAACCTTGGCAAAATATCAATCGACGCGCTCGTGACAACTGGAGAAAGAAAGACGGTTTTTCGAAGGGAAAAATTCTACTTTTAAAGCGTTCGATTCTAAACGCTCATATTTTATTTTTATAAGTGCAACATATTTTATTAACTTTTCGTTTTCGAAGTCACGACGCTCGTCTCGATGGAATCGTAACGAAGCCGCAGAATAATCGACGGACAGACGAGAGAAAATTCCAAGAGTCCCGCGCGAGGAACGTCTTTCTCGATAGTTTTCGTCAAACTCGCCTCGCGCGTTTCTCCTTCACAACGAATCGCCAATAATGAATTAAATTCGAAGGCGTTCGGTTCTCGAATTCCGCGAGTAGCTGCCCATCCCGTGAAATAAAGTCGCGATAAAATCTCGATCGTAGCTCGCGATCGTTTAAGGTACATATTCGTGACGCGGAAGCGAGTCAAAGTTCGTCGAAAACGTAAGAAAATCGATGTGACGTAACCGCGTTGAAGACGCTCGCGAGCGTAACGACGGTGAAGAGAAGGCAGAAGCGTGAGTGAAAATACGCGGATAGGAACGAGGTTGGCCAGAGGAGAAAGCGAAAGAATAACAGATACGCAAAGTCTACGGGCCGCACGCACGTCCTTGTTTGAAGGAGGATAGAAAAAAAGGAAAACAAGAAAGAAAGAAAAAAAGAAAAAGAACACGCGGATCCCTGGAGGGTATCGTCTGCTTTCCTTCAAAATAACGGAGGGAACGAAATAAAATATCGCGTTCACGCGTAACGAACGTATGCATCGACGACGGTGGAGGAGGAAAATTCGTAACGACGAGTGGAACGACCACATGGCTCTCCCTCGACAATGGCTTCGTTCTGTCCGGGTTCGTTCTGGCGACCGTCCGGCGCCAATTCCGACGATAGAAGAGGGCCATCTTCCACGCGTCAAAGGATATCGTCTTCGCCTAATTTTCATAGTCGTCGAGGAGCACTCGACGGGGACGACGAGGCCAAGACCGCGTAACTAAGTGCCACGTCGGTGCTTTTAATGAAATTCTACGCCGAGCACGAACGTGCCCACGGTCGGAAGGAGACGAGGTTCGTCGAAGACGCATCGTCGATTATCGATTCTCTCTTCTTCTTTTTCGCTGTTTGACCGACGTCGAAAATGAGCGACGAAATTTTGGTCGAAATTTCGCGATGTCGGTCGGTCGACGAGCGTTTCGAAAAGCGCGTAAGATACGCGTGGTGATACACCAATTGCGAATGCGTTCAGGGTAGAATACGTATGACTTCACAAAACTATAATAATTTAATACTGCGCGACACTGATACAAACATGCGAGCGCGTGTTTACGTTGGGAGACCATTTTCGCGAGAGAGATCGCATCGATCGCCTTGGAGAGGCGGATCTACGGTCGCACGGAGCGAGTGCTTCCAGCGCGTCTCCCTCGCCTCTGTGAATCACGAGATCGTGAGATCGAAGACGGGCGTCGTGGCGACGCGACCGTCGACCAATGCTATACATGGCCGACTCGTCACTTTTACGAGCTACGTAAATACGTACGTACGTGGTTACACTCGAGATGGAGAAAGCACTCTCGCGTTTCGCGTGGACTATCGTGCCGTTCGTCAAAATTTAATCTCTTTTGGGACGTTGTCGGTACTCGGTACGCGCTGTGTTGTTCTTTCCGCTTCTGGTCGTACCTTCGTTCATCGCGGTCGTTGCGATCTTAGAAAAGAAAAAGAGTAGGAAATTCACAACGACACAAACTCTGTGTAACATCATCGTAAGAAGAGTATACGACGATTAATAGCGCAAGATCTTAGCAGCTTGTGACATTAAATACGATGCAACGCGAATCTGTATTTTCGTCTCCCCTGAACAGTCTCGTGAACGTTAGTTCGATGACGAGTCAAGGTGGCCCTTGATCCTACGAGCTGGATAGCTCGAACTTTTTCATCCAGGTTTCTTTTCTCTTCTTCATAATTAAAAGAGATTGAACCGGGAAAATCTATCGACGGTGGACGATGTCGTCGTCCAGTTCAGAAACCAACGGTCGTACAAGGGATAATCGACTGGCCGCCAACACCACCACCGCATTACCAACACAACGACGATCGAATAGGCTCCAACGCGAATCCGTTACCGTTAATGCGCCTACCTACAAAATTACACCGAACGCTAACAATACCGTAATAGAAATTGCTCGTTGCATCGTCCTCCTATTGTGAGTAATTTGCGATCCATTTTCTCCGGCTCTCCGTCCCTTCGTCGCTCGATTTTCGTCATAAACGCTCCACGATACGCAAAGTGTTTTTAATGGTACGGCACGGAAAGAGTATCGACGCGCGAATCCATACGTCGAGGAGAAAAGCGAGACGATATCATCTCCGTGTCTACGATTAAAAAAACACATCGAAATACCACCGACGCGAATAATATTTAGAAATCTTTTTCTCGATTTTCTCCCCTCTCGGATGCGCGTCCATCCGTGGAAAACGTCTCCGTCTCTCTTCTCTTCGTCGCTATCCTCGTCGACGATACGATGATAATACGATAACGATCGTCGTAACGTCGATGGATCGAAAATGGATATCCACCGTCGGGGCACCACCAGCCTTTCGATTCGAGAGTTAGACGGCTTCGAAGGCCTCATCGATATTCATGCAAGGAGTCACGGAGGACCTTGGAATCCTCGTCAGGAGCTACATCGCGCATCGACGACGCGTTTTATAAGTTTTTTATAAGCGTCGATAATACCGAAATACCTTCTTCTTTTAAGTCGACATTTTTTTTGTTTAATTATTCTCCGCCTCGTTCCTCCCGTTAAAAACGTCGATCTCGTAAAAGGCCGAGGCAAAGTCGCTCCGAAATCGACCCACGTACCGACACGGTCTTTCGAGCGGCGCGAACCGCCACGACCGAAGCTTCTGTGCGAGCTGAAACTATAGAAAGCGCGGCACGGTTCGTCGTATTTATTCGGTCGGTCGTTTCGAGACAATGGCGGTGCACGCAACGACTCGCTCGTACGTTCGGGAACTGCTTCGAAACTTCTGGGCTCGATGTGCCGCGCGTGTACCACGATAACGAGCGAAAGGAAGGAAGGAAGGAGAAAGGAAGAAAAGCAACGATACGAAAGAAAGACACGGCGATGCGCACGGTAAGTGCAACACGTAAGTGCACCGTCTCCCGAAAGGGGTATAGCCACCGTTACGAATCTTCTCGTTATCTCCCTGTGCGCCGAGTAATGGCGCCTCGTCAGGACGCTTAAACGTCAAGGCACATTAACGCGATTGAAGCAGGAAAGGGCTTTCGTACGATGCCTTGGCCCTCGATCGCCGTCGACTCTCCTTCGAAACGCCGTGAAATTCGCGCCTCCTTCTTCCGTGATATATCGACGATGAGATCGAAACGCGATCGGAAACGCTTCGAAATACAGTGGAAATATTCGTCTTTCGTCGGCGAGGAAGAGAGACGGAAGGGCAATAAAATAAGTGGCGATTCCGCGCTTGCGTGTCCTCGATGACGACGCGGCTACCGTAGCAGGGTGGTGCGTGTATGATCGTGTCGGTAGGATCGTGTCGTTCGCCTGGACGCACCTGAGCGTGAAGCGAGGGTCTCGCGCGCCTAATGCGCACGGTCGTGGCTTCCACCTGTGCCGTGCGAGCGACGGAGAGGGAGAGAGAGAACCGATCGAAATATTTTTAAGCCTGTCTCTCGAACTCGATGCGCTCCTTTCGACGTTGCATTATTTTTTACCCAACAGCGAAATTCAACGCGTTCACCGCCTTTCGTAAGAGCGTTCCAACGCGTTGGATTTCCGCCTTTTCGATTCCAAGAACGACTGCATCGTCTTTCAGGATATAGGAATAATTCTTACGAGCACGAGTCGGTGGAAAATACGACTTGCCACCGACTCGACACGTTTCGACGAGTTATTCGTGGCTGATTTAGTTCTAAGCGATAAGAAGACCGACAGCGTAGAAAATTTCTTTTCCGAGCGGCATCGCGCGCGATTTGTCAAACTGCCGTTAATGCCGTACGTCCGAAAACGAGACTTTTTAAATCTTTTCTACGTAACGTTGCTCGTTACCTGATAACTTGCCTTCCGGTAAGTCGACGATCAATCGCTATTGTCGTTGTTCTTATTGATATTGTTGTTATTATTACCTCGCCGAGCAAAGAGGTTTCGAGCGAATAAATTATTGGATGGTTTTTCGTGAAATAATTGGTTCGATTCTGACATTCGACAGACCTTCGTTTGCATCCGAATCGGAACACGAAATTTTCTCGCGTCTACGACTATGCGTCATGGACAGCGAAGTTCGTTCGAACGGTACTTTTCTTCTTCAACGAGGTAACAATCGGATTAGATTGAATTAAAAACGTAGAAAGTCAGAGACGGAGAAGGGAATAATCGTTTTATCGTCTATTTTTATCCGTCGACACGTAATGTATTTATTCCAGGAATGTCTTTTTTTTCTACTTTTTCTCGTGAACCGTGAACGGAATCGAAAGTACCGTCATCGTCTTTGTCGTCGTTATCGATTCCATTTAGAGTATCAGTGCAACGTGACAGACGATCTTCGATAATCGATAATTGCACGTAAAATTACCCGATATCGTATCTCGATCATCCATTTGTCCGTCGGGAATTAGCTCTCGAGCCGATATATCGGCTTTTACATTTCGGGCGAAAAATACAGCGGGCCAACTGATCGGCTCGCACGTAGACCATAGTTAAAAGCGTATACGAATATTTGAAACAATGACTTCGTAGTGATATATTTTATTAAATTATCTTCCGCGTTTCTCGTTGGCAGAAATTAGCATTAAGAGAAAAATATAAAATCCGTGTCCATCGATCGCGCGATCCTACGTAAGCAGGCGCGGCGGCAAGCGTCGACTTTCTACGTAACGAAGAAATCAAGGATTCGAATAAAAAGCGGGTGTAATTAACGTACTTCGAGAGACTCTATCGAGCTATTTAAACACCGAGCAAATTCATTATGCATCGACCGCGACACGAAGACGACGAAACTAACCCAAGCAAACTCGAACGAGCCAAGACCAGACGAAACTCTTAGCAACTTTATAAACTTTTAAATACCCGAAAAGTAACGCAGACTCTCGTAAACGCGTTCCTCTTTGGGCAGATTCAAGCACGAGTCTCCGCGACGAAGGAACTTACCGGTCGCGTCAGCGTTCGGTAAATGCGTGGAACACGAACGTTGCGTTTCGTATCGTCATCCGATGCGAGTTCCCTTCGTTCTTTCGGTGATGTTGGTCTTCCTCGAGGTGCACGCAACGACGCCACATCGAGGCAAGACTCGCAAAACGAACGATATTTCATTTTGAGAGACGTGGCAAGGTAAGAATTAATTTTCTCTCGACTTCTGCGCTTACGTCGTATTTCGTCGGTTGCCATCGTAACCGCGTGGAAGTAAATACGACGACTCGAAAGTGAACCGACGTATTCTTATTCGATCCTAAAGATCCCGCTGTAGACCATTTTCTTCATTCCACGAAAAGGATTCGCCTTCGAGACGATGGTTTATTTCGTCCTACGCGAAGATAAAACTTAATTTTCTCTCGACTTTCCCTGCGCTCACGTGCGTACGAATTCTCACGACTAAATTATTTCCGCGCGTAACCCGCGGTATTTCGCGGTTTGCTTCAACGAAAGGGTTTACCGGACGCGCAGACGTCCGGTAAACACGTTCGACTCGAAACTTACATAGCGTATCGTTATCGGAAGCTAACGATTCTAGCACGAGTGTCGTTTCCTTCGTTTTACAAAGATGTTAAGTCTATCGGAAAGTTCCGCCACATAATGTCATCGCGAACTTCAACATCGACTCCTTCGACCATTGCATTTCTATGTATGCGCTCGACATATACCAGAAGAGATTATTCGGTAAATATTAATTAATCTATCGAAAATGTATCGGTTTCTTTTCATTCAAAAACGACAGAACTTTCCGATAGACCCGATAATTCCCTTTGACGAAGATCCTGATGATCTTCGTCGCGATACAAATAGCAACTTTAAAATCCGAGACGAAAAATCAGCAGCTCGAAAAACGGAGTGTCGAGCGAACACAGGCTCGAGACAAGTCGCCTCTCGTTCGAAAGATTCGATCGCTCCGGAAACGGAGTGGAAGCGCTCCAAAGAAGGAACATACCGGACGCGCGAACGTCCGGTAAATGCGCTCGACTCGAAAGTTACGCAGCGTATCCTTGCCTAGCGCTAAGGACTTCGGTGTAAATAATCTTAATCGTTCTACGAAAAGAATTCGCCACGTAGCGACGCGCATAGCAACGGTAGAACTCGAGACGAAAAATCAGCAGCTCGAAAAACAACGGAGTGTCGAGCGAACACAGGCTCGATAAAAGTTGCCTCTCGTTCGAAAGATTCGATCGTCCCGGAAACGGAGTGGAAGCGCTTCAAAGAAAGAACATACCGGACGCGCAAACATCCGGTAAATGCGTCCGACTCGAAAGTTACGCAGCGTATCCTTGTCTAGCGCTAAGAACTTCGGTGCGAGTAATTTTAATCGTTCTACGAAGAGGATTCGCCGCGTAGCGATGCACAAAGCACCGAAGCAAAGGCGATGAAACGGGCGGCAACGCGACAGCGCAATGAGATTTACAGGGCGGTCGATATTTCATACGGGACCACGGACGTGCGGGCGTTACGCGCGATAAAAGCTAATTTCCCCTCGACTTTTCCGGCACTTACGTACGTACGGATTTTCGCGATTGAATTGTCGCAGTTAAAAGTGGCCACGCTTGCATCGAGAACGTTAAAATGGCGATTGCTTGCGTTAAAATAGGAACGATTCCTCGCTGTAACGGTAGCAGCTTTTTCGTCGAACGTTTCGTTGGGTCGAACGAAATTATTCGTTCTACCAGCGGTGGTACATCGATCGTACGGATAAAGTATAGCGCGTTCTTTCCGCTCGATCGCTTTTTGGTAAAGGTTGGTCGTATCGAAAGAGTTACTTGCCTCTTATTCTGCCATAGCCCTGATCCTTTGATCCCTGATCTTCGACAGTGTTCCCACGCGGTTCGATTCGATAAGGAGAGACGACGGATACGATGCGTTCGTAGATCGTTGCACCCTTTTGATATCGACTGATCCTTGCGTAATTCGGACGAAGCTCCGAGTACGACGGCGCGTATCGCCACGAATCGAAGACGATCTCCGTGAAATTGCACGTTCGAGCCGCTTTATCGAGGAATAACGAGAGAGACTCTTCCGTTTTATGGTTAGAGACGGTATAGATCCCAGAGGCCGAAACGAGCCAGAAGAAATGCCGCGGTCGAGTCGATCGAGTGACATCTGACGTTGGACCAAACTTGGAACTACTTGGAATATTTAATATTTTCGATAATTTACGCTAGCGATAACGAGGCAAGTTAGAAACGGGGAAATGAATTTCTCTTTAGCTAGTCGTTTGGACGAAACCGAAGACCAATTTGGTCTAGTAATTTTTAAACGCTTTCTACTATCGCTCGGCAGTCACCGTACCACACAATCTTCCTTAATGTTCTTCAAGGTCCAATACGCTCGAAATAGACTTCGGTAAAATTCTCTCTTTCGAAAATGTTCCATTCGTCTGTCTAACTCGTAGGTTTTCCCCATAGTACGATAGCTACGGACAGCGTCCACTCGAACGGAGTGCCACTCTCGAGAGTCTCTCGGATTTCAAGGAGCTCGCTCTCCGAGAGAAAGTTTCTCGCCTCGCGATACTCTCGTAAATGCACGTTCGATGGAGCGTACGAGGGCCCTCGAGACGATTTCCATCGACCCCGCGCTTAAAATATTTCTACGAACGACGACGGAGAAAAAGGAGCAACCTCTCGTAAAAGATTAAATTAGTCGAAGCTACGTCCTTGTACCTTCGCGAAACCGTCGAACGCGGTACGGAGCCGTGAAATCATCGGAATACATCGGACTTACATCGTTACGGAATACCGTTAGATCATCTATAATCGTCTCGTACAGTCAACGACGCGTTGTTTTACAGACCTCCCACGGCGATCTTCGCGTCGATTCGATCGAAGAACATAAATTTGTACGGCAAAAATATAGGAATTCGCTACTTTTATCACGAACGATCGAACGACTTTCGCGTAGGAAACGACTATAGTCGCTCTTCGTATAGAGACGATGAACTAGGAAAAATATCCGCACTACGATTGGATGTTCGAGAAAGGATGGAGAACGATAGCGATGCGAATCTCGAAACACTGGAAATCTCGACGGAGTCCGGAGATTTCAATGGACGCGAGGCTGCGTACGCGACGATCGAAGAAGCGAAAGGACGATCGCAGTTGCGGCTAGGGCGACAAGCTCGAAGGAAAAAGGGGCATGTACGCGAAGATCGAACAATCGAGAGAACGATCGAACAGCTGAAAAGACGATCTCAGTCGCGTTTAAAGCGACAAGTTCGAAAAAAAAGTGAGACGAACGCGACTCTCCGTTGCAGACGACTCGAAAACGCGCAACAAATGCTTTTTGTCGCACGATACTGACAACGACGTATTTCTAATAATGATCCTCCAATTGAATAAATTAATCAATCTTCGGCGCGCATTTATACGCAACTATGATCGGACGGATAGAAAAAAGAAAGGAGGATTCTTACGGACTTGGGAGATAAACGTCCGTTAGGAAGATTATTGTAGGTCAGGTAGAGGAAGACGATCAGGTGCGTCAGGTAGCTCACGCACCTGTCAAGCGTTCGATGCGTTCCTCGTCGTTGCACCTACCTTCCTACAACTTCCTTCCTTTCTTCGTCCCTTCCCCCTTGTTCAGCTCGACCCGACCGTTCGCTAAATAACCCACGATAATAGTCTCGCCTGCAATGAATCATCGACGAAAACTCCGAGCATTTTCGGCGTGACGCGCTACACGACATCGGCATCCTTTTTTATAACCGAATCTTTCCGAAAATTTCTATTTCCATTCGTGTTCCGGAGGACGTCCAATAGCGACCTCGATAGTAATTTTCCAAAGGAACGAAACGATTTCCCAGATCGAGAGGAGTTTACCTCCTTCGTAAGATCGTCGTTCGGTGTGACGTCTTTCGAAGCGTTCCTCGAGGCGTCAGAATTGCTTATTCGAACGTAACATACATATTGCGCAGTTGTTTTTCAACCTTCGATGTTTTACGAACGAACACGAAGACGGAAAGCGCGATAAAAACCGCGAAGAAAATAAAAACGAAGGAATACATCGGCGAGCGTCCGAACCGCGAAACGCTCGTAGTACGAACCATCGAGATCCTCCGGTGTGGCTAAAGGAATTTCTTTCTCCTCTTTTCGAAAAATCAGAAGAGCGATCGCTGAAAGATCGCTACGAAGATAAATGAGATCCGATAGCTCCGGAAGGCTACGAGATCGCGATCGACGCGGAAAATCGACTTGGGCTAGGCGTGTCGGTGCGGCCGTCGCGGCGGTCACCGGTGGCCGACGGGAAAAGGAGTCGCGCGCTACGATCTCTCGTGACTCGCGGTGCGAGGACAAGGCCGATCTCGCTGATTTTGACGTAGGAGCGTGCCGCGAAATCCTGTTGACGCGGACTTGGTCCGAAATACAGCGACATTCCGTTGTTACGCGGAACGTGTCGTTTCGGAGACACGGTGGCGCACCCACACGCTCGAAAGCGGGGTACCGTGCGACACGCGATGGCGACGGCGGTGACGACGATGGCGCGCGGCCGCACCGCGAGAAAGAGCCTTACTCACCTGCCACGACGTATCGCGTCCGCATCTTCGGGGGCACGAGGAAATCGCGTGCTCGAGGAAGTCGTCGGTACCCACGCGACACGTCGGATCGCTGGTGGTACCCGTTTTCTTCTTCACTCTCGTGGCATCGTATCCTAGCTCGTATCCTTCCTTCCCTACGTCAGGCTCCTACGCGATCACTTCCTTTCTTCCGTTCCTTCTTTTATCCTTCTCCTTCCCCTTCGTTTAATTTCTTAATTTCCTTCCAATTTTTCCTCTTCTCGGTCCTACGTCGACGTCGATCTCGTCCTTTATTCGATTTTCGAGAAAAGAACGCGCGACGATCGGAAACTCATCGACGATGACGACGACGAGACGCGGTTCGTATTCCAACTGGTTAACGCGTTTTCGATTTAATCGCGACGCTACTGCGTTTCTTCTCTTTCTCTATTTATTTCTTTCTCACTCGCTCTCGCTCGGCCGCTTACGCCCGCTTACGAATACACACCGTACGAGACTGCGACGGATTCCTTTCCGGAGAACGCTCGCCGGTTGGCGTCGCGGCTTCGACTCTCGGCGCTCTCTCCCCTCCATCGCGTCGCGCGACCGCTTCTTTCGCCGCCATCCCCACCACCACCGGTGGCAGGCGTCGATGACGCGTCGGGGGGCCCCTCGGGCGATCGTACGGCCCTGAGGCGCGCTCCGCGGTACCGTACCGCCTGTCAGGTGGAGGAAGGAAACTCGTCGATCTATCTAGGGATATATATCCTCGAGACTCCTCTCGTGCCTTTTTGTCCGACGCCATTCGTCTCGTCGATCGTTCGACCGGCTGGGTTATCGCGCATTATCCGTGACGTCACGCACGTCACCACCTTCGCGCCGTTCTCGTTCGTTCCTCTAGGGACATTCGACGCGGCTCTAACGCGATTTCTTTTTTCGTTCGAGAATCCAAAGGCGGGTTGGAGGTTTCTTGGGACGAGGAACGATCCTGTTGCACTTCTTTTTTCCTTTTTAAAAAATTGCCTTTACGAGAAACGAGGTTGGAATCACGATCGTGAGACTGAAGGAGAAAAAATCGAGTTTCGATTTTTCGAAAGGTCTTTCTTGTCTCGAGGTCAATGGAAAATTTCAGCGAAAACGCACGATTTACGTCGTAAGCGGGTCGCAGGCAGTCGAAGGAAGGGAGTCTCGTCGAACTTTTCGCGGACGAAGAATCGATCTCCCGCGGTCGCGCCGACGAGGAACGTGCCGCGGCCGCCCCTGTCTTTTCGATCGGATCGAACTCCAGGGCCGTGCCACGGTGTTTCGCTCGTTCGCCGTTTCCATGGAGTCCTACGATCGATCCGCGATTAATTCCAGACGAGCGTGTCTCTCGGCCCTTTTTTCGTCCTTCGCTCGATCTTTCTCCGCGATTATTTTTTATCGCGCGCCCCGCCTTCCAATTACGTCGCTTTTTTTCGAGGCATTTCTCGAACGTCGAAAACGTCGCATCGTCGAGCTGTTTGCCGATCGCCCATACGCGTATTTAAAAGAGCGAGAAAATCGATAAGAAACGCCTCGCCTACGATAAACCTGTAATATTTACCTGTAAAAGAAATCTAATCTCCGTCGTTTCGTACGTCGCTTTACCGCGCCATCGAACGTGCAACTCGCGTAGATCCGCGAGAACTCATCGGCTTACTTTTCGATCGAAGCGTGTTAGCAGCGATACCCTCGAGTCGACGTAAGGTCGTCTCATTTCGTAAGGCACTTTGCGAATTTACTCCAAGGAGCGATAAGGCCGCGATGTACTCCGGCTGGACGACGTGGTCTATTTTAATGACGTCATATACGTGCACGATCCTGAAACGGAGCAACTTCGTGGTTCAACGATCTGGTTGCATACTCGTCGTACTGGTCGTCTTTCCTCGTCTCTTCGTAACGTTAGGTGCGTCTCGAGCGACACGGCGCCCCGACGATGCTTCCTCCAATTCAAATTCGTCGTTTAGCGTCGAAGACGCCAACGAAATTTCTGCCGGACGCGTGCGAATTACGAACGATTTTTCTCGAACTTGAAGCGAACTTCAGAATTCCGACGATTCGTTCCAAAAGGATTGGACGTTCTCTTTAAATCCGTTTATTAAATAATTCGTTGACAGAGATACTGAAGAACGAAGAGAAGCTTCGCTTTACAAAAATGTATTAGTTGTGAGTTTAAAAAAAAAAAAAAAAAAATTCCTCTGC
>JAITYT010000075.1:2308823-2322951 GCA_025433975.1 Liostenogaster flavolineata
CTGAGACGAATTTTCTCTCCCTCGCGCGCGAGGGGAAGACTTTCTCCATCTCTCTCTCTCTCTCTCTCTCTCTCTCTCGATCGAAAGGATCGAAAAGTCGAAAGTCTCGTGCCGTGGGTGTTCCTTCGTGCGGTCGCTTGCGCGCGCAAGCATCCCGTCGTAGTGCACGGTCGAAGGTTGAAGTAGGTTAGGATCGTCACCGTAAGTACGTTCACGGTCTACGTCGCGGTTGGGTCGCCGGTGCGTGGAGGGCGTCGATGCCCACGAGATCGACGAGGAATCGATCGGTTCGCCTTGTGAGTACTCGTGAGGGTATGTCGACTCTTTCGTTGCTGCTGGTCGGAGCGATCGCGCCATTTCGCCACTCTCGCCGCCGATTCGTACGTCCGTTACCGATCGTTACCCTCTTTGAAAGTCACTTTCAACGGCCTCGTTAACTTTCCGCTTCTCTTCTGGACGTTCCGATGCTTCGGCGATTAAATATTTACGAGCGTTCCTCCTGCCCCCACCACGCGACGTGTTTACATCCGTAAACCAGTCGCGGTTGGTGGTGACGCGATCGTCAAAGGGAACGATCGATAACGATCGTCGATAACGAAAGGCCTTCCTGTCAGTGGAACGACGATCGAGAGAGGGACGCTTTTTAAAGAGGAGAAAGTTCTTTGTTCGACGAGATGATCGCGAGACTGTCGGTTTGTTTTCTCGATTCCGTGCCCGTCAGGGAAAATTCCTCGTCTAGTCGGCTATCGTCTCTTGTTCCGTCTTCGCGGAAGATACCTAACGTTTTCGTACACCGTGTATTATAAACCGTGACGGTTCTCGTAGAGACGTTTCGGTCGACGCGCGCGACGTGCCTTTCAAATTTCTTTTTTTTTTTCTTTGTTTTTCCCGTACATCGAAACTTTTCCATAAAAAGTGCGACGTGCCGCGATGCCCGTGTCCGTCCGCTTTCTCTCCCTCTCCCTCTCCCTCCCTCACCCCCTCCTTTTTGCATCTTCTAATCGTACACGCTAATCGGTTATGTCGAATTCAGGATGATGGAGGAATTGTTGAGCCAAGGCACCTCGCCGTCCGGCGACAGTAATTTCTCCGAGGGTGGAGATTCGAATTCGACGAACATCGTCGCCCTGGACGAAAGGATACTGGACATCGGTGCGCGACACTCCGTCAACGTATTGCGAACGCCACCGACCAAGAAGGCCAAGAGGGTACGTTTCTTTCGCAACGGTGACAAGTTCTACACGGGTGTCGTGATAGCGGTCACACCCGAGAGGTATCGCAGTTTCGACAGTCTAGCCTCCGACTTGACCAGAGCTCTCATCTCGAGCGTAACGCTCCCCAATGGCGTCAGGGCCATTTACACCATGGACGGCAGGAAGGTTCAAAGTATCGGTGACTTGGAGGACGGCAAATGTTACGTCGTTTCCGGGCAGGGGGAAATTTTCAAGAAGGTCGAGTATTCCTCCTCGAAGGTAAGGAGAGGCAGTTCCTTGTCCGGTTTGCCGCAATCTCCAGCTGGTACTGGCAGACAGATCAGCGCTATTCCTCTCTGCGTCAAAGCGAGAATCGTCACTTTGATCAGGCACGGTACCAAGCCGCGCAAAGTGATGCGCCTCTTGCTAAATAAGAGGAACGCGCCGAGTTTGGAACACGTCATGGAAGCTATCACCGAAGTTGTCAAGCTCGACTCCGGAGCCGTCAGAAAGGTTTACGCGCTTTCGGGACAGCAGGTCACCTCGTTGGAACAGTTCTTCGAAAACGACGATATCTTCCTGGCGTACGGCACGGAGAAGTCGAGCCAAGAGGACTTCGAGTTGGATTTCGAAGAATCTAAAAGCGTTCAGAGCTTTCGTAGATGCCCGTGGATGTCCAAGAGGCAAAACGGACCGATGCCCAGAATGCCTCGTAAGTCTGGGAAAAAAGTGCTCGTTACTCCTCAGGTGAGGACGCCGAGTCCGTCGTCCTTGATATTGCCGCAACCGTTGCGTTTGCACTATGCCGTCGGACACGTGATAGGAGATGGTAATTTTGCCGTGGTCAGACATTGCGTCCACAAGTGGGTATCCGTGGCGCTACGCTTTAGTTCGCGGTAAGAAACTCTGCCGATCGATGGTAATCTCTTTCCTTTCAGAACCACCGGTGCCGAATACGCTATGAAGATAGTGGACAAGTATAAATGTCAGGGCAAGGAGACGATGTTAGCCAGCGAAGTGGATATTTTGAGAAAAGTCTGTCATCCGAATATAATTAGCTTCATCGCGGAACAGGAAACTGCGGATCAATTGTTTTTGGTTATGGAACTCGTAAAGGTACGACGAATCTTTCGATCGGACGCGTATTCGAGAAGTGTACGCTCGTCGAACGCGCCATGAATTGTGCTCGTTTCTAATTCTAGGGTGGAGACTTGTTCGATGCTATCGCAGCAGCGACCAAATTTTCAGAAGCCGAAGCTAGCGTTATGATCGGACATTTGACTTCCGCTTTGGCGTACTTACATTCGCATTATATAGTGCATCGTGACGTCAAACCCGAGAATCTTTTGGTTGAAATGGATGGTAGCCACGTTAGGTGTCTCAAATTAGGCGATTTTGGACTCGCCCAAGTCGCCAGAGAACCTCTCTATACGGTTTGCGGTACGCCGACGTACGTCGCACCGGAAATACTCGCGGAGACTGGATACGGCTTAAAGGTAAACTCGTCGTGATCTTCGGTATAAAGCTCGAAGTATATTTTCGGCGGTTCCGTCGTTTTCTCTTCGTTGATTCGATCGATTTCTTTTCAGATCGATGTCTGGGCGGCGGGAGTAATTTTGTACATTCTACTCTGCGGTTTTCCGCCGTTCGTCTCTCCCGAGAACGAGCAGGAAGAGTTATTCGAACGTATTCTCAGTGGTCAATACGAGTTCACGCCACCTTATTGGGATGCCGTGTCCAACTCCGCCAAGCAATTGATTTCCAATATGCTTCAAGCACAACCGGAACTAAGGTTCAGCGCCGAGGACGTACTCGATCATCCGTGGCTAGCGGTAACTGTCATTGCATATAATTTTTATCGTAGACGACCACTACCCGCTCACCTGCATGGCTTTTCTCTGTACATAGAATAGAACGATAAGATTAAAATAATTTGTCGCACTCGTTTTCGTTTCGTCGATATAATGCTTTTCTTCTCTCACTCCACTTCGCGACACTTCTTCTTCCTTCGTAATTTCACGCGAGTTTGATCGGCACTGCCGAATGATTCTTTCATATTGGTTTATATCGTAGTAAGTGGCAAACGGTATATTTTTGCTCTTTCACCCTTGTTCGGACTTATTCGGCTACCGGAATATGGTGCTAGGAATGCTTCTGTAGTGGTTTGCTGTATCTGTAGCAGTGCTTTTTTTTCTCTTTTGTTCTGCCTCTGTATATCAGCAGAGCTTTCTAGGAGGCAAGCAGACTACAACAACAGCATCTACCGACTCGTCGGAGCAATACTGGAATCAGCAGTGTAAGCCGATAAAATTAGCTACATTTGAATTTGATTTCAAGAAACAAAGGCAAAATAACGATACCGAAGAGGAAGCGAAGGAGACGGATGGCGCTAGGACTAATCGGAGAAGCAAGTGGAACACCAGGCCGTCGTCGGTGGATGTCGGTGTGTTATCTAGTGAGAGTAAGAATAACGTCGTTTTCGTAGAAGATCGCGACGAAATAGATTTTACAAATGGTAGTAATAACGAAGGTGAACCTGTGTCGCTTAGCAATGATTGTTTACAAGATATTCATTCTCTTAGTCAGTCTATGCACAATCTTATAATCAACCTTAACGAAAATCCAGACCTTCGGCATCGCTTGAAGTCGTCGCATAGTACAACTTCGTCCATTAGCAGTATTCCCGAGAATGTAAGTTCATCGATGCGCGATACAAACTTAACGACGTATAATCATCACGGTAGTTCTTCTTCGATTTACGTTCGGATGTCTCCCAGTCGTAGCGACAAGTCGGTTATTAAGAAAGATTCGATGAACAAACGAAATGGAAATTCTTTGAACGACATTTATTCCGTACCGACTACGCCGGAAACGCCAAGGCGCAAAGTCGTCGGTGAGTTTGAAACGCCAAAGTCGCACAAGGTGTTGGCGAATAGGCGGCATTCGAAGAGAAAGTGCTTGTACGATAACGTAAATTTATTATCTCCTAATTTAATTTCTAACTACGGGAGCGACGACATGAAAAATTGTAACGCAGTTTCATCTTCGACCGATAGTTTCACAGGTAGTTCTAGTAACGATATCGAGACATCCGACAGTTTTGTAAATATTCAATTCGCACAGTTAGCGTACAGCCGAAAATCCAGTTCCACGCAAAGTATGGAATCGACGGATAGCTTCGAAAATATTAGTTTCTCTCGTAATCAAGACTTGAAAAACGATAACGCGTCCGATCCGAACGAGAACAACTATGAGAAGGTTGTACGAGAAGAGAATCCTTGTTTCGATGCGAGCTACCTTGTTTGCGTTAATCAAGAAAAGTCTATAGCAAAAGTGTCGAAGACGAAGAACAACGTCAAGACCATCGGTACGTCGAAGGTTCCGAGGCCGTGTACTCTGTTATCGAGCGACAATAAGAGAACTTCCAACAATAGCGCGACCAAAACTCAAGAGATATCGAGAAACGTGAAAAGCGAAGTCGTACGATTCAGAGAAGACAGATCCGTGAAAAATCAGGCAGAGTCCAAGAACATAGCTAGAAACAAAAGATTCAGTTATTTTTCTCCGTGCAATACCAAGAGGACCGTCGAAGCGATCGATACCATCGATGCACCTATTCGTACGATTACCAGAGACGATCGAAAGTTCAATTCTACCGACGAATTACGGGATGATAAACAGCAGAAGCAAGTAAAGTCGAAAAGATTTAGTCTCTATTATACGCCGCAGCCTTTACGAAAGACGTACGAGGCGGAGATCAAATTAGCCGGGAAGAATACGTGCAAGAATTCTAGCGTAAATCGTAACGATCGACCGAACAATGGGAGACCCTCGGACGATAATAAAAAGAAGGAGGAGATAACGGAAGGGAACGAACAGAAAAATACGCGAAATAGGAGGTCCGTTGTAAGTAGCTCGACCGTTGTCAATAGAAATAAATCAAACAAACAAAACGTTCAGATTAGACCCAATAACATAAACTCAAATTTGCAACCAGGAAGAACAAAATGATGATCGTTGGAGAAGCATTCGCATTGTCGAGGGTAGAATTTGAACCCCGAAACGGTAATAGTCTTTTAAACGATCCGAAGGTGTAACAAGCGTATCGATGTAGAGAGATCTTTAAAGGATAAAACGGTGAAGAGTGATACCATTTGTTCGTCGAATAAAACGGATAATTGCGTAAGAATGGAAGAACAGATGGACCACAAATACGAACGAGACATGCCAAATGCATTTAAATTAGTTTATTTTGTATTTGATATTTATAAGTGTACGTAGTTGGAGTATCGCGTAAGCTAGGCGGTAGAAGGTTAAGGCTTCGCTTCCGAAAGAATGCGGGCACGTAGAATATTAAAATTGTAGTGCAAAATTAGCAAATGTATTACGAGTGCAAAAGTTCTTGCGAAGAGCGACAAAGGGATGATAAGCAGATCAACTTTGCTTAACATCCAATGTGATATGACGTGTATATTTGCTCAAATGAAATTTCCGTGATACAATTAAAGCGAATATTTTTATAAAATGTTGCCAAAACGTAGAGTCGTACGAGCAATAACGACGTATCGAGTCCGAAAGCCTTACAGGATGCGCGTTAACGGACCTGTGAGTTTTGAAATCAAAAGCGAAGCTCCAAGTTCTTCAAAGATTCAACGCGTAGTGGTTATTTATCTAAAATTATTTTTGTAGGAAATATTGACTGTAATTCGGATACGCCGTTCTCTCTCCCTTTGTCGCTGATGGTTACCCAGTCCTGCTAGAATTTCCATATTTTTAATGCAAACGATAATAATTTATGGTGAATCGTGTACATAATTAATCGGTAAGGAATTTTAAAGTCACTTTAAATCGTTCGTTCGTTCGTAATTTGCGTACAATGTAATTCATGATTATGATATTTCGCGCTTCGTATATGAATTCATGATTGTACTTTGTTTTTATATTCTAAGGCATAATTCGTTCACGAGCGCGTACACGGTATTATCGTAGGTTTTAGACTCTTAAACGTGATTTACGCCAAATATTAAGATGCTTTGACTATCTATTTATATTATATTATATTAGTATGTATACATATATATATTCACATATACACGGGACAAAGGAACGAACCAGCACTACACATACACACTCACACACGTACATACATTATCATACCAAATTTTGCGAATCATCTATCGTTAATTCACTTTCTAAGCTAACGTCTTTTTATTGGTCTTTGTAAATCATCGCTCAACGTAGTCATTTCGTATACGTGTACTGATATTTTGAGCTTTTTGCCCAAGACTCTTTATGAAAAATGTAAATCATCTGTATTCGTTTCACAGATAAAACGTAAAATTATGATTAAAGAAGAAGTACAACCCAAGATCGTTTCTAAATCTTAATTGGTATTGCCCTGAAATATGTCTTCTATTTATAAAACGTATCTTTTTTTTTTGTAATCGTCCATGTTTGCTCGAAGCGAAGAAAGTTGGCGTAATAAATATTGATCTAAATTATTCTTTCCAAATTTTCATCTTTTTCCGTATGCGCTCGAGCCAATTGATCGATCGATAAAATTTAAGTAGTAATTTTTTGTAAGGAAATTTCTAGAATCGACGCGATATATATTCGAATCAACTGGAATGAGTGCCTCGCGTAGGTATAGCAGGGATCGCGTCGGGAGATAACTTATCCGTTTCGGCGTTGTAAAATTAATTGGATTGAGCAATTTTACATCGCGTGCCAAGTTTAAAGTACCAAATCTGGCTAAATTTGTCGTACGAACGACGTATGAAACTTTTAGACTTTTAATACGTCTTCTTCGTTGTCTGCGATATAGTATTAGTAATGTATGTACGGAACTTTGTATCGATTGCATCGATTCGAATCTAGTCCTTGAGTTTTATTTTTGTAATAATTGTATCGAAATTGAGTATTGTCCGTACGAAAGAGCAATCAATTTCCTCCCAGTATCGTTACACGATCAGTATTGTAAAAACGATGTCGCTAATAATTATGAGTCATTTGCTAGTTTCAAGTTGTAATTCATTTCACCTTTTAGGTCATTCGCTTTCTCAAAAATCAAAAAATCCATGCTTCATTCGCAGCACTTTATGCGAGTTTATACATTATACAAACGATATCGTAATTCGGACATAATGTGTCACAATGTTACTATGTAACACGTATACACATCATACTGCTATGTAACTTATATCGTTTATATTACGATTTTTCGACGATTATTAATAAACATTGTTTATTAATATCAATCCATTTGATATTCTTGTTCTTTTTCTTCGCTCGTCTTTTTTTTCGTTTCTCAGTATTTTTCGTCGCTTATTTTTTATAGCTATTAGATAGCGATCGATCGTACTTTTCATGCGAGTGGCAAGTAATTAAATCGGAACAGTTGATTCAAAGCACCTTCGAACAATTCGAATTAAGGTAGTGACGAGACGCTTGTAACGCGCGTGTTATCATCGCAATTGATATTATACGCGTGTAAACGGCTTTGCGCTTTTAAACATATCGATACAAATATCGTGCCATACCACGAAATAGCTTACATTCTAACGAAAACAAATACATCCTACTCATTTATAACAGAGAATGACATTACGTAAAATAATTGCATCGCATAGACGTATTTTTCTCGGCTTTAACCGAAATTGTTTAAATTTAAAACAAGAAACGATACGATCAAAAGCAAATTTCTAATTTTTTGCGAGTCCTTACGAGGATCGATCGCCGATTATCGTGCACGCGAGTGTTTCGGTACGATCACGTCCAATTACACGATTTTTCTTCCTTCAACGCGCTGCTCGTTCGGAGCGCTAAAATCACCCGTACGAAACGAACAGTCGAGCGTTGCTCGCCTGCAGATTTCCAATTCCACGATTCGCGTCTCCCGATCATCCAGGAAAATCAACGACCACTCGCGTTGAGATGGTGATCGAACGATGGCGATGATGATGCCTCCATCTCTATGGTGCTGGTGACGATGCCAATGGCGATGATAATGGTCAGTGACGATGACAACGGTCAGTGGCGATTGCGATGGCGATGATAGTGGCTAATAGCGATGGTGGTGGCGGTGGTTCAACCCAGCGACAGAGTTAAACGTATCGGTTTGGCGAGGGCGCGAGGGGGACGCAAGCACCACGAACAGGCAAGCAGGCAGGTCTCCTCGGGCGCGAGTCGCTCCGGGCTCTCCAGTACTAGGTTCGCGCGCCTGCCGTGAGGGTGGCTGTGCTCGTACGGCGGGCAGTCCGCGTGCGTTCTCTTTCGTTCTTCCGTCAACCCTCGCCTCGTACCCTCTTCTCGCCTTCTTCCTTCCATTAATCGCTTCCTTCGTTATCCATCTTTCCCACGAACGCGACAAATTTCGAAATAACCTTCTTCTTCGTCCTACGATCTTTCCGTTTCCTCTTTCTCCCGATTCCTTAGCGAAATTCGCTTCTCCCATCTCTTTGGGATATCTTTTTTCGTCGCTCCTTTCCTCTCGTCTTCCCATACGTATTCCCATCCATATCGTCGCGACTGACGTTCGAAACGATACATATCGAAAAGTGCTTCATCGGCTGTGATCGCTCGGTTTAAGGCGAGATCGAAGGACACCGCCGTGCGGATATCGGATCAGGTGAGGATCCTCTTCGACGATGGTCCGTCGTAAAGGACGACGGATTTAAGGCGGGATTTGGGAGGATAACGAAACGACGCGTGTCCGCAGAGAGATAAAGAGAGAAAATCGCGCTAAACTCGAGTCCGTCCGTGGCTCGACGTCGCACCACGGTAACTTCAACGCAAGTCGGTCGTTTCTCAGTGGCAAGATGGCATTTCTCCGCGATCTTTCAGATCTTTTAGACGCGCCCTCTTCCTCGGCGTGTTTTACGATTTACAGTCGATTTCGTCACTCGACGTTTTCCACACCGAGCGTAAAAAGGAACGATTATTGTGCACGCCGATCGTAGGAGACTTAAATCGATTGCCACAGTAAGCTCCATTGAATTGGAAGTAGCCCCTCGTGGACGAAGCGATTCGTTCGTTTATTTTTTGTGTCGCGTACGGCGCGCTAATGACGGTACTCGCGTCGCCCGACGGAATCGACGTCGAATTTCGAGCGCGACAAATTACAGCTCTTTCGAATCGGTCTTTCGAAAGATCTCGCTGTACGTCCTTGCTCGGCGATATTTCGCGAAACGAGAGTCGACTGTTCGTCGCTCGCGTCGCAATCGAGCCGCGATGCCTATATCGACACCATTTTACGCTTCGATTGGCACGACGAGAGTCGTAATACAAAAGTTGGTTGTCGAGGACGACATCGGCGTCCCCCGAACGCGTCGTTTTCCCGTTTCGTGCCGCGCAATTCGCTCGAGGAATTTTTACGAATTCTGTAGCGAACAGAGACGCGGTTTCTTCCAACGTTCGATAGCGAATTAAGATATTAGCGAAGAAGCATGGAGACGAAACCGTTCCGACGCGATAACAAAATCGAAATAAAGAGCAAACCACGACGAACTCGAATCGACGATGACGTATTCGATGAGTTTCGACACGGAGATACACAACGTCACACTATAGACGCGTACGTGCTACGAGCACGATACACCGAGACTGTATCGATGTTCCTGCGTTTTTGCTCTCTTTTTTTTGTTTATCGTAGTACAGCATAGGTACTGGCAATCTCCTTGACGAGGGATTTCGAACGAGACAGTTGCTGGCGATGCAGAAGCCGCGCGTATCGAATAGCGATCGACAAAAAAGCACAGGCTAGCGTCACCACCTTAACGACGTCGAATCTCTCCTATCTCGAGATTAATAGCTCGAGAATTAATTTTAATAGCGCGACCTAATTCGTTTGGGAAATACCGCGAACGCTTCGAATCGAGACGCGACGAGCATTTGAAATTCTCTTTCGTTCCGCGACGAGTTCCAAAGTCGATATTCCATTTTTTTATATTTTTAATAGAAGTAAAATGAAACTTTGGAGATCGGTCTCTTCAAGTACGCGCGTGTATCTCGATTGGAAAGACGCGAAATTCCTGCGTGGCGAGTCTTTATCGAGCTCGCAATTTTTGCGAAACGATCGAGGCACGCGACGAGTTCCGAAATCGATTCTCCATTTTTTTTTATTTTTAATAGAAGCAAAATAAAACTTCGGAGATCGGTCTCTCCAAATGCGTGCGTGTGTGTGCACTTGCGCGTATCTCGATTCGATTTCGCGGAAAGACGCGAAGTCATATTCCTTCGTGGCGAGTCTTTATCGGGTTCGCATCCTTTGCGAAACGATCGAGGCACGCGACGATCGTTCGGCACCTTCGTTTCCTTTATAGTCGAAGAGAGAACGTTATCGCCTTGCCGGCATCTTCGTCGATATCAGACGTCGAAGACGACGAGCAATCTGACCATATTCGGTAGTCACGGCGCTTTCGGCATCGACGTCGATTTCGTAACCCGCGGTCTTCGTCCTCGGTGCATCGTGCGCGCACGTAATGCACGCGACATCGCCAGCGAATTTCGCCCGTAAACCCGTCCGCGAGGAGCCATCCTTACTGCTCATCGGCCAACTCGCTCTTTACCATCGACCACGATCCACGTTAAATTTCTTAATGATCGCGAGAAAGCGGCGACTTTTCGCATAACGCGAAATCGAACCATTTCTTTTTCTTACGAATATGTCGTAACGCAGTCTTCTGGCCGAGTATGTGTCGAAATTTCTTCTCGACTCGATCATTCGTGACAACGGCGATACGATGGTCAGGACGAAGTCGAACGATATTAGTTACGTTCGTGAAAAAGTTGAAATTATTAGGTTGGCAACTAAGTTCCCGACGTTTTTAACAAAAAACCTTTTTTTTTAAATTTATTTAGTTTTAAAAAAAAATTAAATTTAAAAATTCAAAAAAAAAAAACGGCGGGAACTTAGTTGCCAACCTAATACAATGCGCGTTCGATCTAATTGCTCACTTTTGTCCGCAGGCGTTAGCTCACGCGTCTTAGCGCAGCCTTTATTTATCCAAGCAATTGTAACGGAATATTATCGACGGTCACATATATGTCTTCGTTCACGCTCTCGCGCGCACATTGGACTTTAGCCCGGAAGTCGGCGGCGACGTCGCGAGAAAAAATCGTCGGATTTATTCGCAGTCGTCGGTACGAATTGGAACGATTCGTCGTCCTCGAGCGTCGAGTCGCTCGGTGGTAAACATTTTTACCGCCGTCGTGCGTTCGGTAACGACGAAAATTAATTTACGAGGCCGAACGGCACGATTTCGCGCTACGACCGACTACGCGGCCACCCACCTGTCCTGCCGCCTGTCCGCCGACTTCTGTCGGCCGTGAAAACAAATCGGTTGTAAATCAATTTGCGCGCTTGTTTTCTCTACGGGTATCGCGCCTGTCGAACGAGAGAACGCGCGCGCGCGCGCTTACGCCGGACGCGTCGAGCTTAAATCATCGCGAACCTAAGCGTTTTATCGTAAAAGACGACCAGCGGTTCCTCTTCGCTCGCGAAATTAAATAATTCGGCCTGCTCGAAGGTTGCTTGTATTTTGAAAATCACTGAAAATACCGCGAAAATTCGAAAGGCCGTTTGACCTTTATCGAACTTCGGTTCCCGGTAGAAAGTGGATCCCGTCGGTCGAATGGGAATCTCGGTTCCCACTTCGTTTCACTTATCTCGAGCCACTTCTACGAGGATGCTCGGACCGCGTCTATTCAAAGGCAGTATGGTTTTTAGGCGATACCGAGAAGCTGAATTCAAATACTCGGGAAAAATGCGGCTTAAAAGCCTCTCCGCGGAAATTTAAACGCCGTTTTTTAAAAGGTTAACCGGCGAGACACGTATAATTCTCTGGCGCTGGTTTCGAGAGAACCGTCGGATCGCAAGCTTCGTTTTTATCTATTTATTTTTTATGCATCTACGACTCCGTGTACGAAGATTCGAATATGGCGACACTCGGACGGCAAAATATGCCTCTGGCGTCGCGCGACGTGACAAAATGAAGAAAGTCTACGCAACGTCGGCATCGCGAGACGATCGGCACGTCGATAAGGCTCAGATCGTGCGAGCCGCGTATGAAAATATTTTTCTAAAGGTAATTCCGAGCGAGGCGAGAGCGTGTCGCGCTCGTCGAACGCGGACCACGTTTGTTTTTGCACGTTCCTCCAACGTAAACACTCCGTCGCGTCGCTCTCCTGCGTGGTCCACGACGTTTATCCGCGATACGAGCCGAGATTCGAAGTATTCGTGAACGATATGGCGCATCGATCGGCAGCCCTTACGATCGACTCGGCTTACTTTCGCTCTCTCACGAGGATTTGTTATCGTTGTCGATCCTGTAGCCATCGATTGCACTTTTAACGCTGGTGCCGTTGACTTTCTCTATGCGAGTAATTAGGCTTCGCAGAGATTCCTTTGTTACGCGATGAAGATCGACATTCGTAGGTGGAAGACGATATTTCTGCGAAAGCGAATGTCGACGAACTGTTTTATACTCTTTGATGCGACGAGCGCCACGTTGGCCGCGCATGACCGCGGATTGTTTTGTCTATGACGTCACGGCGGTCACCAGTGACCGTCAGCACGATGGAAATACTTTCCTAGTGGCTCGAACAAAACTGCTGAATTTAATTATCTAAGTTTCTATGTTAACAATTCTAGCGGTGTCTTATTCTTCCTATAAATCGATGAATTGCGAAGGACAAGCGCGATGAAATATTACACCGTGTAAAATTCGAAGCGCGTTTTATCGTTCGATTATCAGTGACGTTCTACGTGAATCGTGTATTTTTGACGTGGCAACGAATTTTAATCGAAGCACATTTTTTTATACGAAATTACGTATTCGACCGCGGTCTACGAAAACATACGACGATGTAAATTGTAATTCAATTCCCGTGGCGTTTACTCGCCGAAATATTTCATTGCTCCTTTTCGTGCTCCATAAACGTCGAAAGATCGCATCGAGCGTCGGTCGAGGGCCCCTCGCTTACCACACGACGTACGACGCACACGCGAAACGCGGCACGCCTTTACGCCAAGTCGCGCGTCTTTTTCAAAGATAAACGCGCTGCTAATTTTTAACCACCGACGCAATTTCCTAAGACCTCGGGGAATTTATAATCGGTAGGACGTTTCTAAAATTCGAGCGCTAAGCGCCACGATATTATTTTTCACGACGTGTCTCGCCTCCGGAAAAATATCTTACGCGAATTTATCGCTCGCGTCGACGACCAAGCGTCCGAACGAACTCGTACGCGATGTCGCAAACCTTTTTTTGGTACCTTTCCAATCCAGAAATCTCAACTTCTCCGTTTCTCGATCACGTACTCGGCTCTCCGCGTGTTTTCGATCCTTTCGTTACGGCTAATTTTAAAATGCGCGCGCGTAGCGAGCGGATTAGAATGGCGAACGAACGCGAGTAGAAATCGTTGCTATGCGTCTACGTTGTCGATATCGATTATCGACCGACAGGCGCCTTCGGCTCGTTTCAACCGATTCGATCCCTACAGCCGTCACGACCGATGGTTCCGAAAGCGCTAATTTCCCACGAATCGAGACGGTCGTCGCAGAAACAAGCTGGCCTCTCGTTCGCTGTCAGACGAAGGCTCCGACGTGACGATCGGTCGATCGAAAGACGATCGTCATACGTGAGCGATCTACGAGTTATCGATTCGTTTCCCTAAAAAATCGCATGATCTTCTGGCTCGATATCGTATCGCTGTTAAGTTGGCGCAGATTCTACTAATTTTAGTGTAAGATTTAGCAAATTTAGCGCAAGATTTTAACGAAAAACGATCTGGTAAATTGGAAAAGGAGAACAGTGAAAGCGATCGTTTCTTTAACCCTTTTAGTACCGGACGACGTATCTCGTTCGAGTCGCGACCGCATAGACGCGGTAAAGATGCAGCTTTCGTCGACGACGATGAATCAATATTTTTCCAAT
>JAITYT010000075.1:2382947-2397235 GCA_025433975.1 Liostenogaster flavolineata
ACGTACACATCAATCGCCCCCAATCGTCTTACCTCCAAAGTTAGTTTGAAATAAAAACTCTCGTGTTCTCTCACCGAATGACTAAAATATCGTGACGAGGCATTAAAAGCTACTTCGATCGACTTACTATGCCGATCGTTTTGCAACGTTACGTCTTCCATGACGATGAGTATCGAAAGAAAAACGTTAGGCGCGGGAAATGTTCACTACGATTTCCGAAGAACGCGGTCGAAATTGAAACGAATCCGCGTCAACGTAGACTCGTCGAGGCTAACGACTTCGGAGCATCGTCGAACGACTACGAACACTCGAGACCATTGCCTCGGAATGGGAACCCTCGAGTTCTCTCTTCGTGCGACAGAAACGTCGCGACTGTACGTTAAAAGTTACTATCTTCTCGTTCGTCCTATAACGATTGCATCCTATCGCGGATGACGCGAAACTCGAACTCAGTTCAGAAATGGAAGACGCATCGACCGAAAGAACGTTGGGTCCCGACGTTTCAGGGATAACATGGAGCATCGAAGAACGCGATCGACTGGCTTGCGCTAAAAGAAGAAGCCGACGTTTCGAGAGGAATTTCGAGCGCGGAACAACGAGATCGAAATCAAAACGAAGCTTCGATTCTTTAAAGAAATAGACGAGTAGTCGAATGGACGACTTTGGAGCATCGTCGAACGATTACGAGCACCAGCTCGGAATAGAAACGCCGAAGCTCTCTCCGAACGACAGAAACGTCGCGGCGCGGTATTAAAAGTTACTTCGACCAAGAAAGCGCGAGGAAGTTGTCGCGGCGTAAAGTTTGTCAGCAACGTCTAAGCGTTTCGCGAGCGGAAGTTAACGTCGAGACGAAAGGGTGAAGGGACGAAGGAGAATACATACGCCGATGCGCTCGTATAGGTGTGAGCGCTTCAGACTTTTCGAAAGAACGACGACTTCTTTTCGCGCGTAAAAATAACTCCTTCGACGACGGACTTTCGTAGTCATGACAACCGGAGTTTCCTCGAATCTCTCGAGAGGGTACCGGAGCACGTAGGACATCACCTATCCCGCCCTCCTGCGGGACGCCGCCGTACGCTTCTGTTACTACCGAGCAGAAGAGGGTGCATCTTCCGTTCGTTCTTGGGGGACGGTAACTCGGTTACGAGGGTTCTCAACTCGAGTGCTCGTCGACTAGACTCCGAGTTCGCGATTATTAGCCATAGACTCGCGGAAAGTATCGTCGAGTCTTCGGACAAAATAAATCCGCGCGACCTCTCCCTTCGGAATCGGACTTACGTCTCGAGTAATCTTCTCCTTTTGAGTCGTTCTATCGAGCGTCGGCCGAATGTTGGCTTGGCAACTGAGTGATCGCGGATTTTGTCAATAGACGAATTCGATGGAATTTTGACGTCTTAGCGCGTTCTTTTGTTTCGTCAACGCGTTCGAAGCATCTAACCTAGATTGATTTCTCGTTGTTTGCACTTTCACCTTTAACTTAGTAAAGAGATCGTTTCCATTAGTTGTTTAGTTTCGTTTTTATTCCAATTTAAAAATGAAAGAACAAGACGCGCATTTCAGATTGCATTTCGTTCCATGCGGAACTCCTTACATGGTAAGCGTTTAATGACGCCGACCATATAAATCACATTTAATTCAGTTTTTTGCTGGCAAAAATGTTTTATGAACATGGAATTAGTACGGTGCTCGAAAGATGGCAAAGGATCATCGACAAAAACGAACAATACCCAATCGAATAAAGTAATGTTGAATTTTTCTTCTTATTTAAAAACCACGATCACTTACTTGCCAACCCAATAGTTCGCCGATGAATGGAGGAAGTCTTTTCTTCCCTCGTTTCATCGAGAGCCAATCAACTCGGTCGGATCGTTCATCGATACGAGTAGTATTCTCGTTATCGGCTTGAAAGACCTTTGGATCGACCAAAGCGAAGCGAGGGAAAATTAGGTCCGTTCGTGAGTTCTCGCCCTTCTCGCGTGTCGCGACCTAAATAGCGAAATGCAAATTGTCCGGATACCGCTTTCGCGGCTTTCCGTCGCGTTATTCCGCTACGGAAGCTGCTCGTCCGGCTCTCCGTTCGGTTCGTTTCCCGCCAGGCTCGTTCTCGTTAATCGTTCTTTCGTTCGTACTATTATTGCGCGCGAGGAACTAGGACGTGCCGAATACTCGTTTCCTGTCTACGAGGCAGACCGAGGACGTGCGGAAAAATCCCATTGAAATTATTCCAATCGAATTACGTGGACGGACCGTCGGTCGAAAAATATCGAAGAATCGTAAGAGCGTGCAAACTTCGAAGACGAAAAAATTTTTCGACGCGAGAAAACGCGTTTCCGTCAGGTCGGACCTTATTATCTCGAATAACGCGGCAACGAGAAAGCCATTAATTGTCGCGTTGATGCATTCATCGCCGTTATTTATCATTTCTCTGACTACCGAGAACTAATTAAGCTCGATGTTGGCCTAACGAGGCACCGGCCTCGGATTTGGGTCGAGACGTCGCGCGTCAGAAAAATGTTTATTTCTATGGAGGCGTGGCGGTCGCTCGCCGATCGAATTTACAATGCTTCATTCGCGACGTTTGACGGAAAAACCAATTCCAGCTCGAGATGACCTTTTTACACCGGGCAACACCTCGCGGTACTTTTCTCTTGTACTCGTAATCCTGGGCAAAATCAATGGCCGCTTAAATAATAGGGGGATTGCGTTACGACAAAGTCGTGCAAGATATTGGATAAAAGAGCTTCGACAACGAGGGCGATCGCACCGTTAACTTCGAATAAAAATATATTAGGTCTACCGGAGAGTAATCAGAATTTCTTCGATATAAAAATTTTTTCTTTTATCTTATTTTAAAGATTTTTAAAAAGGGAATCCAACGACTGCCTTTACGCTGGCAAAAAGTGTTAGAAAATGATGGAGCTTATTCTGTTGATTAGTATTTAAGATTGCTTTAATAAATAAATGCAAAGAAAGTATTTAATTACTTTTCGGTTCCCCTGATATAAAATTATTTCCTTTCTAATTTGACGAAAAAATAGGACGTTACGATCCTCCGATATATTCGATAGGTCGACGACGTTCTGCGTTGAAAAAAAGAAACAAAAAGATAAGAGAAAAAGTATGGCTGTCTCTTGACTCTCGTTGGAAGCGAGATCCTCTTTAAGAATCCTCGACGATGAGGGATCGCGCAAGGAGGAAGGTGTCCGTTAACGATAGCGGAAGCTAGAACGACGATCGGCTACGAGGGAGGAAAGAAGAGCGATTCGAGCGTAACTAGTGGCAAGACGCGCGCAAGAGGGAAGCGGGGCGATGACCGACGAAAAGCGGAGGGACGAACGAGCTAGACCAAAGAGAGCTGGTATCCTTCGTGCGTGTGCCAGTTGCAGCGTCGCGTGTACGCATTTAAAGAGAATCACGTCGCTCCGCTTTCCTTCCTACGTCGAGTCGCGTCAGTCCGATGTCGCCTCCTCTTCGTCCATTCCACCGCGCGTTCCGCCTTTAAACGACCCATCGTCCAGTTAAAAAAGGTTTCGAACGACGAACTTTTCGATGTCCGTGTCGGTTCGTCGCGTTCGAAAAAAAGGATGGAGTATTATTATGATTGCTCTAGTTAAAAAGGACACGTCGAAACAAAGCGAGATAAAACGATCTTCGCTAACATTGCGCACGTAAATGTAAAGGCAGAATTTGGAAGAAGCTCGGACGTAGCCATATTTTTCGAACGAAGTAAGACCAAAACTCCAAGCCCAATTTACGTGGGAAATTTTTTGCTGGTGACTATAATCCTCCTTCGTAAGTAAATGGAATCTTGAAGTAGGTAACTATAGTCACAAGTCGCATCTACGTGGATTCTTTCGACCGATGACTATAGTCACCCGTAATAGCGAAAGGGTCAAACGATCCATCGTCGAGGAAAAAAAGGATTCGAACTACGAAGTTTTCAAACTCCGTGTTGTAGCGTCGGTCCACCGCGTTCGATATAGTCTCGTCTTCGTCGATTTTAACGACCCATCGACGAGGAAAAAGAATCGGAACGATGAAGTTTTCAATTTCCGTGTTGGAGAGAGTCACTCCTCCGTCTCCGTCGCTCTCATTACGATTTTCCTTGCTTTTGTCATCGTCGTCGTTGTCCCCCTGTGGCGTCTCGATGGACGAAGCCTCCGTAGAGTCTCGATATCGCGGGCAAAGCAAACCTAATTTCGCCTCGGCGTTCGGCGAGTGTCCATCGAGTGGCCGCCGAATCGGGAGAGGCAAGTCGACCCCTTCGTGATGGCACGACAAAGGACGGTACGCGTCCCTTCGCGCCGTCCCACCACGACGCGTTCGTCCTGCAAAATTGTCGTTTCCAACGAAAACCCCCTTAAATGTCGCGCGATCGTCGCAACGACGACAACGAGAGAAGTGAAATCCCATGGACCAACGAACGGCACTGTCGCTCACCTTCCAATCGATACGACGAATTTTAAGCGATCGTCAGTGACTCCCTTTTAACACGGACGCTTCGATGGTCCAAACGAACTTGCCGCCAACGATGACGGTCATCGATCTCGAAATTGAACGAGCCGACGGCTCTGGAATTGCCATCGAAGCGTTTCGGATGTCCGTAAGATCTCGATCGAAGAAAATTACGCGCGTTAAGACCGCGATACGCCTTGAAGCGTTTTATAAATGGTCTACCCGTTATTCAAGATGACGATGGATGTCTCGATGATATTCGATATGGATTTGGAAGATTACGCGCGATTCCGACCAGTCCGCGTTTCTAGTTCCAACGCGATCTTCGATTTCACAAAAAGAAGGAACGAAATAAAATGGCGAGTCCCTTCGAACGGTAGTTCGTCCTGGTAGTCGTGGTACCGCGATTATTCGACCGATTCGATCGCGTTACCCTTACGACTAAATAAATGCCGAGCGTCGTACATCGGTCGTTAGCCTATCGTCGATGTATCGCGAGATTAAAGCTTTTTTTCTCCAGGCTCGAGGTACAACCGCGTAATTCCGCGAGGCGCGCGATTAAAGGTCGATGCGTCGAGTCCGTTAATCGCTAGTCCCGCGTAACCTCGTACGATCTATCGATCGCGCGTCGAGGGAATTCTCGATAAGTTCTACGTGTACGCGTACACCTCCGCCCGATGGCCTTCCTTTGGTTAGGTGCTTTGCCAGCTATACGCTCGAGCGGTACGTCGAAGCGTTCCGGAGTTGCACGGTATTCGGGACTCGAATCCCGATCTATCGTCGTGTCCTCGTCGATGAATAAGTTCGAGCTGTGGGAATCGGTCGCTCTTGTCCTTCATCGAGGATCGATAATATCGCTTGGCGTCGATTATCGGTCAGCTAAGCTATGCGCGCGATTTCATGCGCAGCCGAATACGTCGATATGCCTTGGAATCGCGAGGTACTCCGATTTCGAACGTACCGTCATGGTCTCGCTGCTAAACCAAACCGAACTACGGCTCGTGAAATTCTTCGAATCGATTTCTTACCGACGTCGATTATTTTTCGATCGGGCAGTGTGCGTAATTCGAAACATTTCCGAATACGTCGAAATCAAAAGGCCTTGGAATCGCGAGGTATTCCGAATTCCAACGTATCGTTACGTACTCGCTGATAGACAAGCTCAAATTATGATTCGCGATGCACTCCAAACCGATGTTCCATTTTGCGTCGATTATTTTTTGACCTGATACTGCGAGCGATTCGAAACATAGCCGAATACGTCGATATGCCTTGGAATCGCGAGGTATTCCGAATTCCAACGTATCGTTACGTACTCGCTGATAGACAAGCCCAAATTATGATTCGCGATGCACTCCAAACCGATGTCCCATTTGGCGTCGATTATTTTTTAGCTGGATTCATCGCTATGCAACGAAGAATACTTAGGAATTGCTGAGTATTCGGGACTCGAGTCCTAGCGTATCGTCGCGAACTCGACCAGCTTGGACAATTGCGAGCTGTGGGAATCGGTCGCTCTGTCCTCCAGTGGCGATCGATATCCCACTTGGCGTCGATTATCGTGTCGGCTAGGTAGCGCGCGCGACTCGGCGCGCACTGCCGCGTTAAAAGGCGACGCGATGGCCGGCATTACAATTAATGACGTTGCTAGTGTGCCCAGCCGCTCGGAATAACAATCGATATCGCGGCACCTGTCGGGAATTCTCCTGCGTTTGTACGTCTCCTCTCTCTCTCTCTCTCTCTCTCTCTCCGCACCCTCATGCCCCTGTCTCATACGTCGAGGTGCGTGCTGGTCGCAGCGATCCTTCGGATCGACGTTTTTCTTCTGCCATTTCGCTCGCATTGTCGTTTCGACGTCTGTGACGTAGAAACGTTCACCGTTTAACGAGAATTAATTGGACGTGGAACGAGATCGAATGCGAGATACGAGCGCGAACTCGCATCGCGGATATTCAGGATGGATCTTGGAGGGTGGCGAAGAAGAGACGCGTGGTGGAAGGACGAGAGTCGTTCTCGTACGGCCGCTTTGCAATTGAAATGATATTTATCGCCAGCTAACGCATTCGCTGCCGTGATGCGCGCCCTTCCGGTCTCTACGTCCTCGTCGTTTACCGACGACGACCTTCGCGCCACGTACTCCCAACTCCGCGCTTTGCGCCTACTCTGCGAGACGGTCACGTCGTTTAACACGATAGTTGATTTTTCGTTTGAACGGCCTACGTTCCCGAAACCCACAGTTTCGAAGTTAAAAAATAAATGCAGTAGTTTTAACGAAACTTATCGAAAGACTCTAAACAAAAATATGGTTTCGTTTTGCACGAATGACAAATCGCGACGACTTTTTAAGTCGAATTTCTGGTTGTCTTGCGTCCTAACGAGCGAACTTTATCGTTAACGGATATTTTCCACGCAGGCTCCGAATACTGCCAACTTCGTTCTTTACCGTTCGTAATGAAACGAGGCTCCAAGAAATTCAAGCTTTTGAGCGATCGTTAACCCATTTAGTACCAGACGCAAAACCGCTGCCTATTGAAGAGACACGGGACGCGTAGACCGCTTAGACGCATCGAAGACGCGAAATAAAAACATAATTGTATAAAAGACCTTCCGATAACGATAATAAATATCAACGATCGACGTTTCTACTCCGAAATGACACCGATATTCGAAAAATATTGATTCGTCGTCGTCGACGAAAGCTGCATCTTTACCGCGTCTATGCGGTCGCGACTCGAACGGGTTAAAGAAGAATATTATTACGTGGTGCGTCGCGTGCCGTTTTCTTGCGCCAATCGACGCTACGTTCGGATCGTTCGTTTCGTTGCGTTTGGCTCGATGCAACGACGCGAACGAAACTTGAAATTTTGCTCGGGAATGGAGATTATCGCTGTACGAGATTTCACGACGAACGTTCGGAGTGGCGCGCGTTCGCAAAGCACGATCAATCGTACCTCATCCATCTCGATGCGATTCGCGGAGGAGAGCCTGGCGCCGCGATCCCGTAATTGCGCGGAAGTGCGAGCAATTCGATAATTCCCCAGCGTCTCTAGGCTTCCTAATCGACGGCGATCGCGGCCGACCCTCGATGAATTTATAGCTCTCCTCGATTCCATTAATTTGTCGAACGATGCCCACGCATCGGCGCGCTTCGTTAGTCCGTCGTTTCCTCCTTCGTCCGGGACTTCGTAAGAACCGCGAAATCGCATCTACTCGGACGATCCATGGAAGGATCTCTTCACCGTTCCGCTACCCAACAGTTGCCTCCGTTCTCTCTTTTCTCTCTCCCCTCCGGCTTCTATCGTCTACTTGGCCCGCCACGCGTTATTTTTACTCGAAGAGATTTAGAAGAGGACGAAGGAGACGGCGTGGAAGAGAAGACGCGAAACTTCTTCTCGGTAGAGGTCGCGGACGCGTATCGCCTCTTATTATCCTTTTATCGTACGGGTCCGTTCGCTCGACGAGTTTCTCCTTTATTTTCCATCGTTGCTTGTTACTTTTATCGGGAAGATCGAACGATCGTGCAGCGATCTTGCTTTTACGTTAGAGCCTCGACCGTTCCGCGCGAACTTCTGCCAATGCAAATTTCCCGCAACGAAATAAAGGGAAAACACGGAACCACGATCACGAGTGAAATTTTATTTCGAGCGACAGTCTGGCAAATCCTACCGATAAAAATTATAATGCACGTGTTTGAAAGACGGCGGACGATCCTTCGACTAGCAACGGTCGTCCTTCACGACGTCGAACGAATTTAAATGAAAAGATCGTCGTGTAGCCGGAGCGCGACGCCTTTCGAATCGAATTTTTTCCCGAGCGTTTCCCGCTTATAAATTCAACGAGCATTTACCCAGCTATACACCTACCGATCTACCTTCACGGTATCTACGGCGTCGCTTCGTGGCTGGACGTGGTGGTTCACGAAAGTATTCTTCTCGAGATCGGACGTACCGACGCGAGCAAAAGGATCGTAAAGATTCATCGGCTCTCGGGTTTCTCCTGGACGGTATTGTCGCGCTCGCCTACGTGGCTCGATCGATTCGTTTCGCCAAAGCGATTCCACTGGAAAAGCGTCGTCGTCGTCTCGAAAAGATCGTCGTTGCGATGCCACTCGCATAGAGACTCTTTCATCCGCCCACGAGCGCGCGTAAACGTCTCTCGTCTCGAGATACGAGTCGTCTTGCGTTCGATCGCCGATACCTCCTGGTCCACGAACATCCCTAACACTCGGTCCTTCTTTTAACCCATTATGGACATGCCTTCGTGGGCATGGTTCTGGTCGTAGGTATTTCTAGGTCTCGTGGACGAGATGTTCGCATTCCGTCTGGGCGAGAGACATTTTAGACGACTGTTTAACAACGTTTTTATCCATTTATTCGACAAAGTTGGCGATCACTCAAAGAGTGATCGAAGTCCAGGTTTCTATGGTCAGGTATTGGTTTTTTGGTCCGTCACGTCGATCCTCGAACATCCCGAACACTCGGTCCTTCTTTTAACCCATTATGGGCATGCCTTCGTGGGCATGGTTCTGGTCGTAGGTATTTCTAGGTCTCGTGGACGAGATGTTCGCAGTCCATCTGGGCGAGAGACACTTTAGACGACCGTTTAACGATATTTTTATCGACACGAAAAATAGATTTTCTAGTGGAACAAACAGGACAATTTTTTCTTTTCCTATCGTATCATTTAGATTCTGCGCAATAAACTTGTCAATCCAATCTTGCATCGGTATCCGCGTTTTTGCATCGTATCAAGTTTTTGTTCTCGTCGTCGGTGTCGCGTTCCCCTGAACGCTAATATTTCCATCCGCTTTAACAACTTTCGCGTTCCAAGCCAGACGAAGAACGACTCGATAATAATTACAAGATTAAAAAATCGGCAGAAGATCGTAATTTCCCATCGATTCCTTCGGTCCAGATCCGATTCGTTTCGTACCTTTGCTGGAACTATGTATCATACGTCGAGCGACCTTTCGCTCGAACGTCGATCATCGAGAAAGATCCGACTATTTACCCCCCACCGCTCCTCTCCTCCGCTTCTCACCGGAAGGTCCGTCGAGATGGCGTCATTCTTCGTCCAAACGTTTATCTCCCTCGAAGCAACGGGCACCGCTCGGACCGGCCAAATCGCCTCTCTCTCCCGATAATTAAGAGGAATTATCTTCCTCCTCGTCCAGGAATTAGGGTTTTCCCCGTGGGAGGGGGAGGATGACGGCGGCTCGGTCCAAAGCCGATAGTCTCTTCCTTGGCGCGTGGTGTCGCGCGACGAGAGAAAGAGAACGACGAAAACAGCCTGACAGGGAAAAGGAAGGAAGCGAACGAGCAACCAACCAAAGAAAGAGAGAAAGAAAGAAAGAAAGAAGCACAGCGTCGTGGTGACGAGGTGGACGCGCTCGAAGCAAGGAGAAAGAGAGAAAACGAGGGACGATAGGTGAGAGGAAGAGAGAGAGAGAGGAAGAAGACGAATCGAAGAGGCGTCGGCGGTTGCGGCGGCACCGTAGCGAGAGAGGAAGGGGCAGAAGGAGCGAGGAGAGTACCTACGCGTAGAGAAGTACGCGACGCGCGTGTATTCAGTTACGTCCGGTGCGTCGCGACGTCGAGACGACGCTCGAGCCGTTTTTCACCGCGGAACGGAAGCAGCTCGAGAGGCGATGCGCCTTGAAGCGCCTCGACCTCGCGGCTGCTCGAGATTCGAAGACGACGGCGCGGCATCGACGATAGGTCCTTCGACGTCGTTCCTCGTCCCTCCCCCCCTCCCTTCTTTTTTCCAAGCTGGGGAAGAACGCGAGGAGAGGAGGAGTCCTTGGGACGAGGATCATCATCGAGACTTTTCGTTTTCTCCTTCTCGAGAATCTTTCGAGAGGGAGCGAGAGAGAAAATCGAAGGATCGAGGATAAGAGGCGCCTAGCGCACGTGCCATTTCACGCGCATCCACGCGCCTGTGACCACGAGTGCGAGTGCAACGAGTCGAACGGTGCGGAGCGCGGTGTTAACGAAGCGCGTCGATGAGTTACGACGGATCTCATCGGCTTTTATCGTGAGTTCGCACGCCATTTGGATGACGCTGCTGTCCTCGAGCGAGCTCGTAGGCGTGATGGCTTGCATCAGGGCACCGAGGTCCGTGCGTGGCTCCACCGACGATATCAGCAAGGCCGATTCGACGCGCAATATCGTCGAGGTATGTGCGGAGCATCGTCGTACGTACGCGCGTCGTCTTGCGCTTTTTCTAATCGTTCGAGATGACGTTTCGTAGAGACTTCCAAGCGAGGCGGTATAGGATTTTATTCGATCACGCGTGTCCAGAGAATTTTTATTCGTAGGCTTCGTTTGTTATCGGTTTCTTAAGGTATTTATTTTATTTTATAGGTCGCGAATTTCGATGTCGATCGCGAGATGAATTTCGCGAAAGTCTTTCGTTACTTTCGCGTTGTTTAATCGAGGAAAATGAAAAATAAGAAGGAACTTTCTCACCGAAGACGATCGATACCCACGGGAAGAAACGAAGAATTATTTCTTCGATCGCGACTGCGTTTCGATAAACATGGAAAAGGTTTAGAGACCGATGGGAATTGAAAGCTTTAAAAGCGTCATAAACGCGCGCGTGGCGCGATTAAAAACGCATGAAACGTTCATCGGTAACCACGCCGTTCCACCTGTTATCTATTAACTCAGCGTGATTCCCACGTAAACGTTCGCGATTACTTTTAAAAAAGCTATCAAACTTTCGTGAAGAATAATTGGTAAGAACGACAAAGAAAGAGACTCGTTAAAATTCGTCGTTGCCCAATCTATACGATTAACGACGACGATCGCATCGTTTATTCATTCGCAAAAACGGAGTCGAAACGAACTTTCCTTCTCGAGCTACTTTTACTAGCGAAATTCCAAGCGAAGAGCACGTCGTCGCTTCGTTATGGAATCTCGTTGATCAGGAGTGCTTCGCTATCGCGCTTTTAACCATCCTCTAACATTTAGCCTCTGACATTTTTCTAGTCCCAAAGCACGCGACAAAATATCGATATTAACGCGTTCACGTCGGCGCTGATTTTTGTGTTTGCCACCATGATTACGAATATTATTTGATCGGTGGTAAATGTCGTCCAACCGAATCGACGTTTTCGTCTCTCCATGAATGCGGTCTCTTGGCTGGAAAAAAAGAAAAAATCGTGGTAAACGCAGCCTTCGAGCGACGATCGTGGTGGTGAGAAAATCGATGCGATGTAAAGCAAAATCGAGGAAGACAACGACGACAACGAGGCAGACGACAGTGTCGCACGTACAAACGAGGGGGATAAAGACAGGTCCCGGTACCAGTCGATACGCGACAGCGGAGCGGCCGAGGTATCGTCGTCGTGTAATAAAGAAAATTAGAGGCTGCTGGATGACCCGAAATTATGAAGGAACTTCGTCTCAGCTTCTCTCTTTGCCACGGCACAAAAATAGGTACCTCTGCTCGTGGTCGAGGAAGAGGAGGGGAAGGAGAAGGAGGAGGAGCGGTTGGTTTGGTGGTTGTTGCTTCTCGGTGGAGTGTGAGCGCGTCGAGATGCGGCAGCACGTGCAGGTGCAGAGGAGCCGCTCTCCTCCTCTGTGCGGCGAAAATACACCCGCCGTGTTGCTCTCTCTCTCTCTATCTTCTTGCTCATAGGTGCAAATAGAACAAGAAGCCTCTCTTCTCTTTCCGTCTCTTTCTCCACCGTTCGTAGATGCAAATAGAGAAAGAAGGCGCCACTCTTTCGGACTCTCTTCGCGGCCTTCGTGTCGCGTTATTCGTACTTTCGTACGTTGAACGCGTCGGTAGATCGCGAGGAATCGAACGTCGCGCTTCTTCGTTATCTATTTTTTTTTCTTTTTTAAATAATCCAATCTTCCGTCTCGTTTTAACTGCCGCGGTCACGGAGACGAGACTAGCAGGAGAGACGCACGGTTTCCGCCACGGCTCACCGTACGCTGACTAATTCCCGTACTCCTCCTTTCCACTACTCCTTTCCTTTTTGGCATAGACTCTCCTCTTCGTCTTTTTCTCTTCTTTGTTCTTCTCGTCGTCGTCGTCGTGCGTCTCTCTCGCTTTCTCTCTTATTTTCTATCCTCTTTCCCACCTCGTCTTACCCCCATCCATCGACCCATTATTTTCTCTCTATTTCTCTCTTCTCCGTTTCTTTTTCTGTAGTCGCTCCCTGACTCCTCTCTCTGTCTTTCCTTGGCTCTTTCGAGTCACGCCGTCTTAGCTCTCCTCCTTACCAGCAGAAGAGCCAGCACGAAAGAATATTGGCCCTCGCCCAACGAACCTCGTGGGTCTATCTCGCGTGGAAACGACCACGACGACGACGACGACGACGACACGAAGACGAACTCCCTCGTGCTTACGAATAAGTGCCGTAACGGATCTTATTCTCCTTTCGTTCGTCCCCGATCGACTGTTACGGGAGGAAAATTTCGCCTCTTCCGGCTGACCGTGGAGATTACGAGAGCGCAAATGCGTCAAGCGAACGACGGTCGTTTGTACGTTCCGGCTCTCACGAAGATGAGAAAGGATCGGACAGGAAAGTTTCACGAAAGTTCGAGTCGTTACGAGCCGCTCCACGGATAATGTAAGGAGGATCGGGAGGGAAGAGGAAGGCGAAAAAGGTTTCTTCTCCAGGGATGGACCGCGTCTCCCTTGATTCGCGCTTGGCATTGGGTCGTACTGATTTCCTTTGACTCGAGAAAGCCTAGAAGGGGAAGGGCGACGCGTTAGAAATTCCCTTTTTTCCTCCTTTCCTTCGTTTCGCGTCTTTGCAATTCCCGGATTCGACAGGTGCGATCGGTCTCCTCCTTTTTATCCATTTTATTACGAAATCGATCGAGTTTGGTCAAAAATCGGAATATTCGATCGTGAATGAAAAAGAAAATTACATCGAATACGAGACTTTCCGTGACGTTTCCACCGGCAAAATTCCCCCTTCCAAATCAGGTTTCCTTCGTTGTAAGCCGCTTGACCCAGCCGTGCGCGATCGACCACGCGTGTACCGACTCGGTCGTTCGCACGCCACGTGTCCAGCGACGGTCTACTCGCAATGTTTTTCATACGGTTCTCGAAACGTCGATTCTCGTTACTCGACGTCGCACCGGATACGGAGACAAAGTCTTACGAAGACGTTTGTGCCTATGAGAATGTCGATGTCGTCGTGGCTTGGGTAGCTTAGTGGACTGGATCATCCTGCGAAATTACGACAGATTTTACCATTTTTTTTACTGTCTCTTCTATACATCGTAACTATTTAACTTTTCTTCGATATATATAAGAGAATTTATAGAGTAAATATATACACCTAATTCTGTTTTTACACGATAGATACGTTACCGTAGATACTGTATCTATCGAAAAATACAAGATTGGTTCCAGTTCTAAAAAATCAGCAAAAATAATACGATAAACCACGAGTTTCGAGTAGATCATCGAACACTCCGTCGATTGTACGTGCCAATGTTACGATGTTGGAAAATTCGGTCGTATTGTCGACCTGATCTTTGTTTTTAATACATACTGGGAAAGTCGATGTTCTTAATTAAGTCAGCGCTAATTCAATTCGATTGGTACGATACAAAATTTTTTCGACGCATCAATGACCGTTAGTGCAACTATACCTTGATCCAACGGTTGTATCAAGGATGTAGTATTAGGCGGCAGACAACAAAATCGCCGGGAGCATTGTTTAATCAATTCTAATTTCTAACTCGTGTTAAACCAAAATCGTGTAAAAAAAGTTCGTGTAAAGAGAGAATTGGGTGTATACATGTAAGGAAAGTGGACTTTCCTCAGGTTAGGCTAGGTAGGCCAGGGCTTATTGGAAAGTTCGG
>JAITYT010000075.1:2487345-2502511 GCA_025433975.1 Liostenogaster flavolineata
CGTAAAACACCTTGATCGACCGAAATAGAAGAAAAAAAGAAGAGCGTCGTAGTTCGATGAATTGTTGTTGTTGTCATTTTGATAGTAAATAATTCTTCTTCTTGTTATTAAAACGTACTTATACGAACAAAAAATGTGACCCGTAATTGAGTTTTCACGGTTAACGTTTCCATTATAAAATGACGAAAAATATTTGTCGTCGTCGACAACATACGCAGTTACAGCGATTTAAACGAAAGCTGCGTCTAGGCAGTCAACGCATTCGCGTCTCGAACGAGATAAGCCGTCCTTCGCGTTTCTCCGAACTATTCCAAATGACGATATATCGTCGTCTGGCACTAAAAGGGTTAAGTGTACATCACGAACGTTGATCTGCACGCGTTAATTCGACTATACGCTTCCGAATTTTCCGCGAAATCGTCGTCCAATCGCGTTACAGGCGCTGATTAGTCGTCGAATATTCGCGGAATAAAAAAAAAAAATTGAAATACGCTTCCATTCGGTTTAACCCTCGAATCGTATCGAAATATTCGAAGAAATTCGTAAGTGTTCGATCGTTGCCGATCGTTCCGAGTAGTTGGAAGTCCATCTGCGAGGCTGAAATCGCCTCGGTGGCAAAGCGGAAGGGAATTTCGTGCTGGAGGCCAGTTTGGTCGGTAGTAAAGCGAGGCCCTCGCCTTCGCCGTTATCGTCGTCGCGAATTCGTTCTTGAGGCGAGTTTTCGCGCGTTTTTTCCTCCGCCTCGAAAGGGAGTTTTTCACGAAAAATCGCTCGCTCTTCGGCACGGCTCGCGACCGTACGCCTCTAACTTCGTTTCAAGCGCGCAACGGCTCCTCCTTCCCCGTGGCTTTCCTTTCACTCGAGCCTGAAATGCTCGGATCGTGCCTTCCATTCGCGAGGAGAAAAATAGAATTCGAGAGTAGCGAAGTAGCGGGGGCCAGCGGAGGGAGAGGGATCGGGCCACGAGAAAAAGAAACGAGGGGAAGGGGGAAGGAGGAGAGCGAGATCCGCGCGAGAGGCTCTTTAAAGTTCATCGACGTATCCTGGACGTTCATTCTCGATTTCAATGCGATCATTCTCCGTTTTCCTCTTCCTTTTCTCGTTTCTTCTTCTTCTTCTTCTTCTTCTGCTGCTGCTTCTTCGTCGTCGTTCGCGACAATGGCCGGATATTCCCCTTCTTCGACTCATCGATCGTAGAATTTTAAAGGCGAGAAACGCGCGGTATAATGACCGCGTCTATCTGTCCTTCTCGGGATCGCAGCAGCGACGTTTAATTGTGTGGGAAGAAAAAAAAAAGGAAGAAAATAGAAAAAGTCTCTTGAAACATTTGCAAGTCAATGGAACGGTCCCCGAGGCACGGTTATCGAAATGCATAAGCCGATTTCAAGGAGATACGTAGATAGTATACTTATCGTGCTATCGGAACGAAGAACGATAAATATTCGAATATACGAATGCCGAGAGTCGACGAGAGCTTCTCCAAAATACTTTTACCCTTTTTTCGCTTCGTATCGGCGCATCGTCGCCGAGAATCGAAGAGATACCTTCCTTTACCGATGCGTTTGTCGCGTCGCACTGCTCGACTCGAGAAAAACGCGACACACTTTCCTAACGAACTTCGAACGCTTTCGTGTTTAGACATTTTTTTCGCGAAAGCGAGAAAAAGACGGACGTACGGAGAGATCGAGGGAGAGAAAATTCGTTTGCCCGGTATTTAAACGCGTCGTTCGTTTATGCAAACGCGGTTCGCTCGAGCCTCTCCCTTCTTCCACGAAGCCTAATTTTGAAGGCAATCGATCCTTCGAGACGGTAAAAGAGGAAACGAAGCGTCGATACCAGCAGCAAGGAGTTGGTCAACGAGTTGGCAACGTTCCTTCTTTCTTCTCTCTTTCTCTCTTCGTAAATAAAATTCCATTCGCCCCGGTCGATCGACGGCAAGTCAGAGCGATTCTCGCTCTGCTCTCGAGGGCGGCGAACGCGTCGACGACGAGGAAAGGAGCGAGAGGAGGGCGCAAAGCCCTCAAATCCGCGTTTTCCCATTTCCAGGGAGTCTCGAAGCACGCGCGGACTCCAGGCAGACTCCGACCAGCCCCAAAAATCCACTCGAACGATATTTCCGATACGGTTAGTAGGGGAGACCCTCTCTCCCTTCTCTGACGGCATAATCCTCGCTGCTTAAGCAACGGCACCGATATTCCTGCCTAACCGTTTCGTATCTTTCTTCTTGGCGATGCGTAAGCGCCTGCAGACTGCATTTCGATCACGTAATTATCACGTGGAGAATCTTGAGAATTTCCAAGATAATCTCGCGCGAAGAATTATTCTCCACGTTCGAACTGCCCTCTTCGTAGGCCTCTGGGGTGTTTTTTCTTTTCTTTTTTCTCGATGCATTCGACTCGAAAAGCGACGTTTCCATACGTTCCAGAGGATACCATACAATCGTACACGATCCACTTCTCTCCTCGTTACTTAACGTGGTCATCCGTTTCGTTATTGATGAACACGATATCGCAAGGCTGACTTTTTTTTATTCATCGGGTAACGCTTTGTTACCGTTGCTACGAGAAATATTGTCCGATGTTAAACAAACTCGTTAAATTCTACCTCCGCGGTGACACTCGAAACATTTACGATCGAACGGAAGCAAGCAATACGTACATGCAAATATATCCGCTCTTTCGATTATGTTAGGTCTACCGGAAAATTCTATTCGTTTTTCAATTAAAAGAAACTAATACGTTTTCGATGCGTTCGTTAATATTTAACGAATAATATAATATCCATTGTTACCAACGCAATGGTCGAATGAGTCGATGTTCAACTCGAGACGACGTTATTCGACAGAATTTTCCGATAGATCGAAGAATTCAAAATATTAGATACCGAAGAGTTCCGTTCGTTTTTGCAAATAGAGAAATCAATACATTTACTATACGTTCGTTAATATTTACCGAATGATATAATATCCACCTCTTCGCGTATACATCGAGCACGCACGTAGAAATGCAATGAAAAAGTCAATGTTCAACTCGAGATGACGTCCTTTTTCCTCCCGACAGTTTTCCATAAAAACAACACTTAAAAAACAAAGAACGAGGTTTTTTCGTAAAAAAAAAGAACGAAATGACTCTCCGAACTACCTAATAATAACTCGCAGCGAGTCGTTACGCGTATCTTTCGAGTCCCGCGCACATATTTGTCTTTCACTCTGACGAGATCGGTTCGGTTTTCTCGAATCTATGGCAGCGTCGAGAAAAAGGCGTGTATCCGTCGATTGGACGCGTGAAAGAAGTCTTTCACGCGTCTCCTGTCTTTCGACGCGGTCGTTCTCCAATCGACACCTCGCGTAAGCGCGTCGATTCCCAAACGAGTGCAGGAAAGAAACCATTTGCCATTTGTTTCGAGCGCGGGTACTCGACAGCTGCCGTCGACTCCTAACTTCGTCTTCCACGTTCGACGAACATCGACCGCTCCACTTCGCCTCGTCGATCGCCTCTGAACTGCGATTCGGTAGCCGAGGGGGAAATCGTTCGTCGCTCATCGATGGACGTTTCTTCCCGAGGAAGAGCAAAAGATAGGAGAAAAAAAGATGACGAAGGACGATTTCAATTAGAATCAACGAATATCGTGAAAGGAAGAGGTACGAGCGAGACAAAACGACGATCGATGATTCGATAGCCGATTTTAACCCTCGCGCGTCATTTAATATTTTCATATTTAACACTAAACTTACCGGCATTTTCGTAAACCTAATTATACCGTAAGCGGTCGAGTGATGCCTTACGAAACAGACGATTTTTAGCAAAAAGTTGTTAATTTGTTAAAGGAAAAATGTACAACATGTATAAATAAAATTCCATTTTTATAAGCAATATAAAGAAGTGAAGTAAATTTTAAAAAGGGTAATTTGACCTCACGTTTAAATATTTTATACGGCGTAGACACTGACTTTATTTAAACGCGAAATCTCATAAAATATAGTTCACAACGCAAAATTCACCGTGCATCGAAACGCTGTTCGAAGAGAACAGAGGCTCCGTACACGTCTACGGCTTGAGAGGTTAAAAAATGGAAATCAAGGGGAGAATGCAGCGCAATTTTATCCTTGTTTTTTGATACTTGGAGCTCGAGAGTTCATCGTCATCACGACGCAAGTATTTTTTCTCGTCGTGCGCTAGTTCGACCCACGCTTTGCTCGACTCGTTTTTTAGGCCACTCAGCTGGTTATCCTTCTACCTTTGCTTCGACCTACCTAACTTAATTTTGCGCTCCGTGGCATTGCGATCACCTTGTGATGCTCGTTCCGATCCACGATGCCATAATTCCTACAATTTTCCACACCTCCAATTCCGATCTTTCGTCCTTCAAATATGTACTTCGTTCTCGCACTCCTTCAATCCGTACTCGTTACGATCCGCATTTTCCATCGATGCCACATCGGAGTACCGTTTCGTAAATTCCACGGTGTATCCTGCGCGTTAAAAATACTAAAAGAAAAGAAAAGAAACGAAGAAAGAGAAAGAAAAAAATCTGGAATACGTCGAACGAAAGAAGAAGCTACGTACGAAGAGCGCAACGTAAGAAGGAAGAAACGTAGGCGGTGTTAATTCGATGACGCTCGTTGCCGCGTAATTTATCATTACGTCTGCTCGTCTCGTCGGCAAGCCCGTAATTTCGATTCGATCGACGAGCAAGCGCACCAAGGAGAAAAGGAAAAGGCGACGCGGGCCCGGGGTTGGAGCTCGAAAGGAGGACGAAAGGAGAGCTGCATCGCGGCTCGATGAAAAATAATGAAATTGAAAATCGTGATGGACGGCGACGAGAGACGCTTGCTTAGCTAGTTCCTCGTGCAAAAGGGAGAGGAGAGGAACATAACGGTTCGACGCGGCGATGAGACGCGATGATAAACGACGATGATACCGGCGTGTTGCGATATAATGGAGTCCCTGGATGCGAACGAGCGCTTCGTTGCGCATCATCGTCCCCTTTCCTCCTCTTCTCCCCTCCCCTTTGACCCCGCTCCTTCCGCTATCGCACGATCCGACGTATAATTTCGTTTCGTTGCTCTTTGCTGCCCACTCCGTTCCACCGCCCTTCGCTTCCCTTTGTCCTCTCGCTTCGTCCTTTTTTCTCTCCGGTCGTCATTTTGGACGGTTTCTCGTCCGCCAGATGCAACACGCGTTTTTACCTCTCCAATATGGAGGGCGATTAACTCGAGCCATCTCGACGCGAGAAATTATTTTGGAAAAATGGTAAGCACACTGCGTAAACTCGCTTTCGTTTTGTCGCGACGAAACGTTTGCGGTAGCGCTCGTGTTGGTTACGTGCGTCGGTGCGACGGACTACAATATATATATATATATATTTTTTTTTCGTTATTTTTATCTTCTGTTTTTTTTTTTCTGTGAAAATACGATCGCTGTTGCATTTTCGAAAAAGGAAAGATGACTAATTGGCCGTTTGGTCGGACGAGCGATTTTACACGTTAATGACTGTATTTGAGCAGGTCCGTTGACTTGCCCCGTCGAATCCCCCGTAAATATTTGCACGGAGAAAATGTTCCGATGTAATTATTCTTCTACGGAATCATTTTAATAACGACGCGTGTAAACAGAGAGAATTTCAATCGATGACGCGGCGCTTTTACTCGCTTCTCGCGTGGAAGTTTCGTTCGAACGAAAACGATTTTATGATAAAATATCTCGAAGGGATAAAAATCGTTCTTCTTTCCCGATTTTGGACGAGTCGACGAAAAATATCGTATCGACGGGACGAGATTGTTTCGATCCTTCGCCGAGAAATTCCTAAGAAAAAAAACCGGCATTTCGAACGACGAAACTTATCGCGTTTCGACCGACAGGACATTCTTACGCTCGAGTACGCGCACGGACGCGTATTTATCGGAAACTCGGTCGAGCACTCGTGAAACGATGCAATCTCCCGAAGCGCCGTTACGTCGTCTCTTGAAATTCTTCGAGTCGGGCGTTAATGACTGCCCGCAGAGGATAAATTATGGACGCGGAAGAAGGAAACGTATCCTTTGCGGTCGCTCGATCGCCTCGCGCGCGTCTTTTGCCGGTCGATCGAGCGCGCAGAATTATTAACGACGTTCCTACAAATCCTTAAAAATTATCGCGTCTGTAAATTTGAGCTCCTCGTGGAAGCGACATCGATTGCAACGGATTCTGATATCGAAGAAGATCGATCGACACCCTCGGTACGACCGTCGATTTCGATCGATTTTCTATGAATACGTCGAAGAGGTCGAACATTCGATTTTCGCGTTATTGTTCCATTTTAACCGTGATCCGTCGTCGCTCGCTTCTACATGAATATTAAAATGAAAATCCTTTAAACCAATGGCTCATTATTTCTTGAGTGACCTCGTTACTCTGGATAATTATGACCAGAATTTCACTAAAATCACGGATTAAAGAATAATCATGATTGACGCAAATCTGAATTTATAAAAATTGCATCAGCGCGATCGTTACGTTAAAACGATGTATTAAAAGTTCTCCTAAGCTATGTCATTGTTAAAACTTTATTTTATTCGAGAGTTAAAATGCAGTTTTATTTACAATACAATTTCCATCTCTCCGACTATCTCTCCATTCTCTCTTTGTGAAACGGAGGTGATTTTCAAGTAAAATATTCTTCGAGAGAAGCGAAGAACGACGTTACTTACGAATACTCCTAACGGACTCCTTCCTCATCGCATTGATCGCTCATCGAGAATCGGATGGAGTCTCTACGAAGCCAAAATTCAATCTTCGCCGCGTCGATCCTCGAGTTATCCGTCAGTCAATGTCAAAAACGTAAGTGAAAATGAGAGTGGTGCCAGTCGTAAAGCGATTCTACGCTTTTAATTTTAAATTCTTTACGAATAAAATCGTTGCGATTTAATGGCAACAGCCGACTTTACCGAGCGAAAGAAAACGTCGTTGAAATTCGTTCGACCTGGCGGTCAACGCGATACGCCAAACTTTACTGCAAAGATTCTACCACGTGTTTCACTCGGATGGTGCATCGTTTGCGTTCGTAGTTGGCAAATGTTTTTCGTAGAACTCGACCGTAGCGAAAGGGTGGCGTTTCGAACGTCGGTGAATGCATCCGATGTTCGAACGAATTTTAAACGAGAATTCGAGGGGACTTCGATGCCGCGCACCTGATGCATGTCGCCCCGTTCGATATTCAAATATGCCGTGCGTGTATTCGTGAACTGGTCCGCGCCTATAAGAGCATGCATGTCCCAGCGTAGGTGTGCGAGAACACGCACACCTACCAACGCACGAAAGCATCTACCAGTGTATCTTGGCAAGAACGTGCGTGTACCTACACGCACGAAAGCATTTACGAGTACTTTGGCACACGTGGAAACGCGCACTCGAAGCAGCGGAACCATCAGGATTCGACCGTTGTCCGTCCGTTACGAAAAGTCTGATTTATCGGCGATTCGTAGATACGATTGAAAATCCTCCACCGTCCAGCCTTCGTCGCAATATTTACTCGGCAAGCGCGAGAACCGTGCAAAACACTCGGCACGCACCCAACCGCCGAACTCCATTTCTATCGACCCCTGCGAGAACGAGAAATCGGCTCTGTGATTTCGACGCCTATCGTGCGCGCTGATTTTTCCACGCTGAACGTCGCCAGTTTTATCGCTCGAGGAGTCCTTCGTTAAACTATCGTGGTATCGTGGCCGAAGTTGATCGAGTTTTTCTCGTCTCTGCGCTTAATTTACCGCGAATGACCGCGTCGTAATATCGTTAAAGAAGTTGGAAGTCTCGAAGAAGCTAACGACGCTCCAAAGAAAAATGGAGCGTCACTCGATTGTACTCTGGAAACATAAATTATTTTAACGAAGTTATTCGCCTTCTTTCATTTCCTGGGTTTTGATCTTCTTAACGAGGTTAAGGAGAAACGTTTAAATTAAAATTCTCGATTGTTTATTGCTCTCCATTTTCGTTTTATTTTTTTTTTTTCTTCTTTTCTTTCGGTCAAAGATTCGATCGTACAACTTTCATCGATAATTCGGACGCACGACTTCGTATCTACGTATAGTACGCTGCATTAACGCGCGTCCGATGCATAAAAATTTACTCCCGTCCACAACGTATATTTCGACATCTAACATTTATTTTCGTATATCTCGCGTCCCCCGTAAATCTCGACATAACGGCGATACGATTTCGCGTCTCTCGTGACGTGTTACATAAAAAAATCACGACGGAAGAAATTCCCTCCGCTTCGTGAGGATCGATGCAGAATGCAGGGAAAGCAAAAGTATATAGGACGAAATGCAGGACGGCGGCGATGAAAGGAGGAGAGGCTGAAAATGGCTAAAGGGGCATAAATATTTGAGATACGCGCTACGGCGGAATAACAATGGAAGCGAGTCGACGATGATAACGAGAAACGACGTGAACAATAGGGCACGCGAAGCGTACAAACTTTCGAGATAACCTTAAGATACGAACGACGATTTAAACGTCGAAACGAACGGCAGTCACTTGGGCGATACGCGAGGAAAACTTCGACTTAGGGTAGAGGCATGTTCGAACGAACGAGTAGATTGTCTCGAGCTTGCGGAATCGCCGTGGAAGAAAATCCAAGATATTATCTTATCGCGGCGACAACGACGATAATAATGCGGAAATCTGCAAGTTGAAATTGGCTCTCGCCAAACGATACAAGCTGAACGATTCGTACTTGGACGTTCGATCCTAACTCGAACGAATGTCCAAACGAGATAAGCACCATCGCCTTGCCATTTTCGTCTTTTTAATTCTCCAATTTATGCAACGTCTTCTTATGCAACGGTCTTAACTAAAGACGATCTGCTAAATTGGGAAAGCAATTGTTTCTCTAAAAATAGCATCTATAAAAATAATCGACAAAGTGTTAACGTGCGATATGAAAAATAAGCCGATCGAAACTACTGCCAAGAAATCCTACCCCTCACCAGCCAATTCACCCTCCAATCCTCGATCGCCTAATCAAATTCTCTAGACGTTTGAATAATCGATTAAGCACGAATCTAAATCCGCGCATAACCGCGTCGGTTGCCTACCGAGCTCCTTCTATTCGCTTAATCCGCTAGATCGCGATCCCCGTTAAATTTTTCTCCCCCTCCTGATATTCCTCGAGCAAATGGATTTCTCGGTGAATGGAAATCGCTTTGATTTCGCGGCGGCACAGTCACCGAGCGTTTCTACGCTCTACGCTGGTAGAACATGAAAATGCAATCTCGTTGCACGGGGCCCAAGCGCGAAGGGACCGCGCAAACGTAATAACCCAGAGCCGGGATATTGTTTGATATCGTTATCCCGGACGTAACGGGCGTTCCAGCGTCCTGATCCCTCGTCGAAAAGGAAGTTCGCGATGGACCAACGAGATCGGACGGCGAGATTCGAAGGGACGCGAGTGTCGAGGCAGAGATAAGTATTTCGTAGATAAAGCGCGGACTCGACGCCCCATCCTGCATCCTCCAATTGATTCCCATGCAGGAGGGTCTGTTTGTCGTTCCTTCTTCCAAACTGTACGGAAGCACATAAAGACTCTTCCTATTCTATTACGAGTTCTTTATCACTGACGAACGAACGTCCAATTCGTTCTCCAAAGGCACTCGTCTCCGAGCATTTCGGTACATCGACACGAGCGACTTTTTCCAGCCTGATCGAGTACTAGGCGAATTTAAAAGACAGCAAGACGATATTGGAGTCGTTGAAGGCCAGAGCAACTGGCTGGTTCGACGAGGAGCGTTCGGTCGATTCGACGATTGTTTCGAGTCCAATGCGACGCTGGTCTACTTCGATTCTCTTCCAGTATCTCGTCGTACCTACATTCGTACAAGACGCTTCTAATGAAACTAAAAAAAAATTCGAAAATGCAATCGATCCTTTGCACTCGTATTTATATTTGAGAATGCTACCAATCAGCGCGGAATTTTTTTTCATATTCGATCAAGATGAAAACATTTTTATGGAAACAGAATACTATTTAGCTCGTCGGTTTACGATAACAAAATGTAGGATGTATATAACGATACAACGTCACGTTAAAACAGAGCTTAACAGCATCGCGTACGAAACATTCGTGTTTTTTGGCTTGTCATCGAACGTTTGACACCGAAGGGCAAATCGTTGCGCACGAAATAAGAAAATTTGGAGAGGAGGTAAGATCGAAAGCACCAAATGTCGTCTCTCTAAAAAGAAAAGAAAAAATAGATTTTCCTGACGTATCTTGGTCGCGGCCTTCCCTCCTTCCTTCGTACAAATAAATTCTGTAATCCGTATCTCGTGCGTGCGTGGTGCCAAGTAGCTTCCCCTCTCTCCTCCTCGGCGGAGTTTCCTATGATCTCGCTATAACGAGGCACGTCGGAAGGGAGGAGGATACGGAGGGGCGAAGGAGGCGCTCTCGCGTTAGGAAGATCGTTCGAAACGATCTGCAAATATTCGATCTTGATGGACGACCGGTTTGGTGGGAAGGGGGCAGGCAACGCCGGGGAAAACGACAGATATCGGCGATGTACGTGCGTGCGGTCGACTCGTGAGTCAGCCGCCCCCTCGTGACAACCTTCCGGGAGCCGTGCCAATCCCGCGGGATGCCGCGGGCTCTCCGGTCGCTTTGTCGAACCTAACCCCGCTGCTAATTCGTATCGACGGCCGCACGTGCGGAAGCTTTTCGATGTAGAGCGACCGAGCAAGGAGCGCGAGAGGGAGAGAGATGGAAAAGCGGACGCCTTACAGCACCGACGACGAATCGGACCGTACCGATCGATCCTCCTAATCGAATTATCCATGCTTCGATGGCTCCTTCCTATCTTCGTCTTACCTTCGCCTCGCCTTCGTTTTAACTTTGTTTTAGCTTCGACTTACTACCGAAGCATCGTCTTATCCGCTTTCCCCCCTTGTCTCTCTCCTCGTCCAGCGCGATCTCCTTCGATGGACTTTCGAGCTCGGCCGTCCGCGCTTCGAAAACGCGGAAACAAGACGCGACTGAACGCGCCTCCTATTCCTCCCGTTTCCCGTTGAAAGGGGACAACCGACTCGATCGCGCTTCCGAATCGAGTGTCCGATTTTCTATGGAGCCGCTGACTGATTGAATCGCACGGTTTCCAATGCCGCGTAACGCAATCCCGAAAATTGCGCGTATTCTCCTACGTCTCGAGTAACACGGTTCTAACCATATGACGCGGGGACGTTTGATCGTACTATTCGAGGGTCACTCGCGCCCTCAAAATAACGACGCGCGAATAAAAACGGATCGCTTTGACGTAAGCCTCCATTGAGCGCCCTTCGTGCTCTCTCGATTTTTATACGTTAGGAAGGGCGTAAAGTAACGTCGCGATCGCGCATATCAGCGTTTCCTTAATACTGCAGGGAGAGAGAGAGAGCAATTATTATCCCATTTTGAAGGTGTAGGGGATTTTACATAATTCCTCGTCCGAGATCGTAGGCCCTTATCGATCCCAATGCCGAAGTTGTAGTCAATTCGACGTAATTTCAATTCCGAAATCTATGGGCGATTCGATAGGAACCTACAATATTAATCGATCGATCGCGCACGTCGAAGTTGTCCAAGAGAGCGATTAAAAATTCATCGATACCGAGAGTGATCGCACGGTGGACTCGAAATAAAAATATATTACGAAATTACTTGTTTTAACTTGACGAAAAAATATGACGATGCTTTCCAGTCCTCCTGATACACATAAGAATAATTCTTCCTTGAAGTATCACGAATCGAAGCCAAGAAACGTCGAGGTAGGACATAAATACATGCGAGGAAGACGAACGACCCTCGCTCCCTACCGTTCGTAAAATATGTATAAGGATAAAAGGAGCAACGAATCTCTCCTAATACGAGCGTTCTAATCTCGATTCGGTGGCTTACCAACGATGGACTGCTCGTTCGAGGCGCACTTGCCGCGTCATTGTCACGACGTTGGGACGAAAGGTCCCAAGACACGCGTTCGTTCGAATCTTCCACTCGCCATCCCACTGCGCGCGTTAGCCCAAGAGAAGATTACTTCCGCTTCTTTGGTCGCTTTCTTCCTTTCCCGGCATTATCATTAATTCGGTTCGCACGAGCGAACGATCGTCCTTGGAAACGTTCTCGTTCGAGCGGATAGGCGTCTCTTCGAAGGTTTTCGTCGAATTCGATGGACGATAGGACCGGTCGATTGGCCGTACCGCCTGGCGTCGTTTAATCCATCGACGAGCTCCAGAAAAAGGGGAGGAAAAAGGGAAACGAGCGCGTTTAGGGCTCTTCTAACAGTAGCACGGACAAACTTTGCTGGTCCGGGGGCTGAATTATCGTTCGAGTCAAGAACCGAACTGAATTATGAAATAAAATAAATTAATATCGATCGAATCGAAACGAGTTGCTACTTCGTACTTCGTTTGTAATTTTATGAACGTCGTAATAATTTAGTGCGAATCTATCGATATCGAGGCTGGTATTACTTAACCCTTTTAGCATCAGACGCAAAACCAGTACCTGTCAGTAATAAAGTAAATTATTAGTTAATTTGTGTTCGCTGTTCTTCGGTGTTTCAGCGCTTCCAAACTTCCGTCCAGGATCGCACTTCACTTCGCGACGCGACACAAAACACGCGTTGGAATTACGAATATTATTTCATCGATGTTGACGCGTCGACGATCGGTTCCGAACTGACACTTTAAGACACCTTGGTCGACCGACATAAAAGATCGTAGTTCGATAAATTGTTATTGTTGTCATCTTCATAGTAAATCAAGTATAAAAACTCTTGTGAAAACTCATCTCGTTTCATTCTATTTTCGTTATTAAAATGCATTTACATAAGCAAAAAATGGCAAAAATTGCACATTTTCAAAGGCGCGTAAGTTCGAACACCTTGCTTCCGACCGACATCGCTAAAATGGATCAGGGCCGTGTGAAAAGAAGCAGAGTGTCGAGGGTCGCCCATATGTGCCTAGCGTCTCCAGACAGAGCGTCGGGCGAATTTTGAGGACGAACGCAACGTAGATAGCGGCTGGAAACGCGACTCCTTGTCTAATCGCTGTAGAGGCTCTTGGTGCGCTCCGCATTGCCATCATCGTCAGTATCGGCCTCGACTTCAAAGGCTGCTTTGACTCCACGGTTATTCGACACGCCCGGATAACCTTCGTTCGCCGTGCGCTCGTTCGGTCCACGATAGGCGATCCTTAGAAATCAATTTCCCGTCAAAGGGCACGCTCGTGCTCTTCTTTCGATGCGAAACGTCGAACGTCGATGCCCGATGACCGGTCGATACGAAAGCGACGATAGATAGTCTTTAACCCCCGAGTTTCGACGAAACCCGTGGGTTCGGATCAAAAGGAAGCAGAGATGAGAGCGGCACTGATGGACGCGATACCACGACAGAGGTTTCAGGTCCAAAAACCGTGTGATGTTATTTTCCATCCTTGAAAAGTTGAAATGTACATTTTGTATTACATTTCGACTGGAGAGAAAAGCGTGAGAGAGTTCACGAGAGTTAGTCCGTCTGTGAGTAAAAATATAGCGAGTGTCAATCTAGAATAAGGAAGCAAGCGTAAATTTAGTTAGCTCGTAGGCAGGTGTCGAAATATCATTATTATTATTATTATCATCGTCGGAAAGTGTATTTAATGAAATACCTCCTCGCACTATCCGGAAAATCCCGATTCCTATAAAATTGGCACGAAATTGTCCGAAATGCACGTGGCATACATCGATGCGCACATGTACAACAAAATATCGTGAAACGATACGAAAGAAAATGCTGCTTATGAAATAATTCGTTGAAAATTCATTTGCATCCTGGAGGTTGTTTGGAGATCTATGGAGAAGAAGGAAAAGCGGACGTCGAACGATTATACCAAGAACGCGATGGAGAATTGGAATTGCGTATGTGCGCTCGACCGAACAAGAAGTTCTTCGTACGTGACGAAAGCAACCGTCACCGTTACGAAAACCGTAAAATAACATTATTTTACTTCAACGCTAGTTTATAAGCAGCGATGAGTGCTCGAAAAGAGAATCGACTCTTTGCGGAATCACCTTATATTACTTACGAAAAAAAGAACGACTTTACTCGACCCATTGATCGAGAAAGCTTCAAATACGATTACTTCTTTGCTACTGCAAAAATCAAGACAATTACGAGGGAGACTCGTAAGATTGCAAACTTAATTCGTCCTTTCCCTATTAGAATCTTCGAGAAAAGTACGTTTACAAACTAAACTGTAAACCAAAAGTAAACTTCAACCTAAAAAAATAACCGCAGCAACGAAGAAGAAAGATATCGAAGTGACGCCCAAGCGATACGTAAAATCGCCGTAAATAATCGATGTTTTTCGATTCCTCGAGCGAAACAGGCGTCGAATTTACGCCGGAGAACGACTAGTTTAACACGTTTCTCGCCGAGTAGTTCGCGAGTATCCGTGGTATACTTACGACGTTCGACGACGTACCTATCGCCAAGTTTACGAGCGAGATTCGCCGCTAGCTCTTTTCCGCCTAGCGCCAAACGACGTCGACGTAGTTAGGAAAAGGGAACCCTTAGGCTCGCTTCTTGAGTTCACCAACTCGCATCGCGTATCGGGCGCCACTCGACGATCGTATTTTCCCGTTTAGTTTGCCGAGTCTACCGAGCGTCCTCCTTGCGAACAACGATGAACTCTTGCCTCTCCTAGAACGCTTAATCGAACGCTGTTACCTGGATGTCGTTCCAGGTTCGACCGATCCTGTCGATCCGTCCTGGAACACGCCGGAATATTACGAGAATTTCTTACGGATGTTCATAAAGTTAGCTTCAGAATTCTTGCTGTGTCTTCTGTCTTCTCTTAAAGACACAGATCTGCCAGATCGCACTGATGTAACGATTTGACGCGATCGTATCAGTGATCGTCGATGTGATCACATCGGTGACGATTGATGACGGTTGGATGTGATCATATCACTGATCACCTACCACGTATGACGATAAAGGTTGTAATACAATTATCATATGACATAATCATAATATATCGTCATATATGGTCGGTAATCAGTGATACGATCACAGCCAGTCACCAATGTGATCAAATCGGAGTGATCTGACGGATCCGTGCCTGAGCAAGGAGCAAATTTGGAAAGACAGAGAATCTATTCTTTGTTAATCACACTAATGTGATCA
>JAITYT010000075.1:2521626-2533260 GCA_025433975.1 Liostenogaster flavolineata
GAAAAATTGTCTTTTCTCGAATTGCCGTCCGAAACGCCGCGACGCCTGGGAGGCGCCTCTCGAGTTGCCGCATCGAGTCGTGTGGCGACCGAGAGTCGCCTCTCGTCCGCAAAGGGTTGATATAAAATAATATAACTTCGAGCTTAGTGCACGGTGCCCAAACGAAAACTGCTCTTACAGAGAGTAAACGCCAAACGCTCGAACAACAGAGCACTAGGTCATCACTATCAAAACGAAATAGACTCTACCCTTATGCGATCTCGTAGACGTCGAGCCGTGCTCGTAAACGGACTGTATACTTGACTGGTGACGTCAATCACAACAGATTTTGTGACACGAAAATTAACGCGTGAATTCCCAAATTATTTTCGAGCTGTTTCAGGGGCTTTTTGGCAATTTTGTAAAAATTGTCGAAAAAATAGCGCGCGTGTATACGAGCGCCTTCTCGTCCGGAGACACGATTAATTCCGACTGCTAGCTGACGTTGAATTTTAGGTGAAGTGACGCTTCACTTATTTCGCTCGACAAGTCGGTGTCGAGGTCTCTCTTTTCGCGAGAGTTTCGCTCGCGTTAGACACGTATCCGAATCCTACGACTCCGACTCGGCACCCGTCCGAGTCGATTGAAAATTGAATGGATTCGACTCGACGTAAAACGACGATCCATCGGCGCTTGTCGATATTCTTGAGCTCGATGAATTACGAGTTCGAAGAGTCCCTCTCGCCGCGTGAATCCGTCAAACGTGCTGCAAATACGGGATAAAAGACGAAGATAGTAAAAACCATCGATCCACCTTAACGACATCCAAGAAGAAGTTAAGAATTGTACGCGTATAAGTTAAGAAAATTTTACAATTTTAGTTACGTACGTACGCAACGAAATCGTGTGAAAAACGAGTCGAGAAGGACGACGAAGAAGTACGTTTTCCGTGTACGCGTACTTCGTGGCGAGTTCGATTCTGTCGTAGGAGGAAGTTGAAAATTTCATGGATTCGTTTCGGGAAAAAGTGAATAGCCACGGTTAAAATAAACGACCTTCGCGCATGCCAAGAATCGGAAGGAAGGACGCGATGCGCTTCGGTGGGACGTTATCGTAACGCCGGACGTTTGCGTTAGAATTTAACGCGAGTCTCTCCTGTCTCTTTCGTTCGGACAAGGCCAGATGCCATCCCATCGAAACTAGACGAGAACGAGGACGACATAGTCCTCTATTCGCAGTCACTATCTCTCGTTCCAGATTCGTCTTCGTGCGCAAAAATTTCTTGCGCGCTTCGATCGCGTCTTCCTTCTTGCTCGCTCGCTCGACGATGAACTTTCCGTTCGGAAGGGCGTTCCTGTTTACGACGCGTACGCGTACGAACGTGCGTGCGAGAGGAAAATGACCGCTTCTTCTCTCCGTTCTTGGAATTTTCCGTGGTTTTTTCGATAGATAATTAGGCTCACGATAAGCGTATATAACTTTTGCCACATCGGGTAATTTTATTTCAAGCCGCGAAAATCTGATTAGCTCGAAATTAATAATCGCGATTCGAGGTCGCAGCCGCTGCTGCAAATCGTTCGATGAAATTGAAGGTGGTAATTATTTTACGTAAATAACTCGTCAAATTTCGTGAATTTCGAGCGATTGAATCTCGTTCGTATTTTGCGACTAGTGACGTTTGATCCGTCTTCGAACGTATGTAGCTCGACGAGTATTTCGTCCTGCGAAAGATACCAAGAAAAGAACGTCAAACGTCGGCAAATTGCATCGGGTTTCGCCTTTTTCCCCTTTCTTATCTCCGCGAAGACGCTCTAATTCTCCTCGACGAACGATCCACCCTGCACGCGTCCGACCAGTAGTAACGATCGCACGATCAGACGTCGAACGGCTTTCCGTGCCTCCTGAGAAATAATTACCTCGGAGTTTCGTTCCTTCGTAAATTTATGGAGAAAGAAGCGAAACCGAATCTACGAATACCACTATCGAATTCTACAAAACGGAGAAAATTTCCACCTCTCATCCTCCATGGGTAATTCGACGGTTCGAGGCTTTTTCCCATCGACTTTTCCTACGATATTATCCCATCATCTTGCCTCCCTCCTTCCGTAGTCTCGCGCTCTGCACACTTCCGCGCCACTCCCCACGCTCCATCAGTCATTCCCTTTATCTGGCATCGTACGACGCGCCTTGCCTACCTAGCACGCTCTTTGATCGCGACGTAATCAGTCAGCGAGAAGCCCGAGCGTCTTGGAGCGACCGAAAGAGGTAGGCCAAAATCCAACCATCTATCCACTCGAGATGATCATCGTCGACTCGATATTTACACTCGCTCCGCGGACCGATCGCGTGTACGCGTCCTTGTCCAACGGAAAGGCGAGCTTCGAGGACGACCTTCGAGGCGAAAACGCATCGAAGGCTGCGTCGACTCGGAAATAATATCGACTGCTCGTCGGGGTCATTGATCCATGGAGGCCGGTGCGGTTCGCTAGCCAGAATCGAGCCGGACGTCGTGCGGCAACGATAACCAAAGACGGATCGGCCGATCTCCACGCAAAAACCCATTAAAAATTCCACCTGTTGATCGATCTAATTCCGAAGGCCGACGAAGCGTTCGCGTGCCTTCTCCGTGTCTTCTCTAGGCAGAACGAGGAGGGAAACCTCCAACGAGCGAAGAATTCCTCGTCCACCTCGATTAATCCGTCGACTTCACCGCGGAACCGCGTTAAGACAATTTCGTTATCTCTTTCGAGAGAGAGAGAGAGAGGGGTCGAGACTGCGCTCGCGCGCATCGCGATAATCATGATCAATCCTCGTTGGCCCGGCGTGGACGGTGGCGAATAGAGGCTCTCGAAATTGCCGGGCGGACACCGGTGTCCGACGCGACGCTTGCGTCCTGCCAGCCGAGTGACGTCACGTCGATCGATCGTTCCTCGGCGCACTCGATGCTGCTATCTGGCGGCGCGGCGACGCAAGCTCGAAGGGCGGCTTAAGGCGCCACCACCGGCGTCGCAGCGCCGCCAGAGGGAGAAAGAAGGAGATAGAAAGAGAGAGTCGTAACGCGTGTTTTTGGGGGTTCGGTCGACGCCGCTGCCAAACCGAGACGGACGGACGGTGGTAGGGAGCGAGAGAGAAGGGTGGAAGAGCGTGGAAGGAGCCCGAGGGTGGGGAGTATGGTCGAACCGAACGTACGGTAGGTACGTACGGTGCGGTAGAAACACGGCGACTCGAGGTTAGCGATAGTTCTCCGGGGACGGACGAGCCGGACACGAGGAGGCCCTCCTCCTCGCTCGAGCCTTCCTCCTTCCGTCTCCCTTCTCTCCTCTCTTCCCTTTCTCTCTATTTCTCTCCCACTCGATCTGTTTTCCCTATCGCCAATCCTCGAGGCTCTTACCTCGTCGTAGTCGTCGCGAGACGCCGAGGTGTACGTCGTCGTCGATGGTCGTCGTTGGTGCGGGATAAGTCGTGAAATTCGGGATAGGTGTCCTTCGTGATCGTCGTCGGCTGCTGCTGCTGCTACGTCGTCGTCGTGATGTGAAGAGAGGCTAGTGCGTCCCTGGAGACGTCGACGGTCGCTGCTACGTCATCGACGAGTTCTTCTCGCGCCTCGTGCGCGTTCCTGCGAGAAAATCTTGCGATTAGAAAAATCCAGGCCGTGTCTCGAGGTTAGCGATGGTACAATAAAGTTAGTACGTAAAGAACGATTTGACACGAGGAGGCTCTCCTCTTCTCTCTTTCTCTCTATTTCGCTCCCACTGGCTTTGTTTTTGCTATTGCGGATACCGAAAGCTCTTGCCTCGTCGTAGTCGTCGCGAGACATCGAGGAATACGTCTCTGGTCGTCGTTGGTGAGAATTAAGTCGTGAAATTTGGCATAGGTGTCTTCGTGAGCGTCGCCGCGAGATTAAGGGAGGCCGGTGCGTCCAGTACCTCGTGCGCGTTTCTGCGAGAAAATCGTTCGTTTAGAGAAGTCTAGCGCGTGTATCGAGGCTAGCGAAAGTAGTTCTCCAACGATGGACTCGGCTTTTTTTCCCTATCGCGTATACCGAAAGCTTTTAGAGCGTCGTAGTCGTTGCTGATCGTCGATGCGAGATAAGTCGTGAAATTTTGGAGCGTTATCGCGCCCCCGCAAAGTGAAGGGCGGCCAATGCGTCTCCGAGGACGACCACGAGTTTTTCTCGTGCCTCGTGCGCGTTCCTGCGAGAAAATCGTCCGATTAGAAAAGTCTAGCGCGTGTCTCGAGGCTAACGTTGGCAGTTCTCCAACGATAGACTGTTAGGACACGATGAGGCTCTCCTCTTTTTCCTTTCTCTCTATTTCGCTACCAGTCGCTGATCGTCGTTAGTGTGGGATAAGTCGTGAAATTAGGGGTGGGTGTCCTTCGTAAGCGTCGTCGCGTCTCTGCTTAGTAAAGGAAGACTAGCGCGTCTCTGGAGACGACGACGAGTTCTTCTCGTACTTCGTGCGCGTTCCTGCAAGAAAATCGCGGCATTACAAAAATCTAGCTCGTGTTTCGAGATTAGAGATTGTTCTCCAAGAACTCTTCCTCCTTTCGTCCATCTCTCTTTTTCGCCATTTTTCTCTATCTCTCTCTCTCTCTCACTCGGTCTACTTTCCCTATCGCGTATCCTGAAAGCCCTAACCTTGTCGTAGCCGTCGCTCATGCGAAATAAGTCGTGAAATTAGGGATAGGCGTCCTTCGGAGCGGCCAAAGGGCGGCCCGAAAATCGAGCGCCCGTCTCGAGACTTGCGATAGTTCTCCAAGTATTAACGAGCCGAACACGAGGAAGATCATCTTCCTCGCTCGAGTTTTCCTATTTTCCCTATAGCGTATTCCGAAAGCTCAAACCTCGTAGCCGTCGTTGGTGCGGAATAAGTCGTGAAAAGAGAAAACCGTGCGATTAGAAAAATCTGATTCTTCCGTGGACCGACGAGGGCTGCTGGACGTCTTCTAGGAGCGGTGACGCCGTGTACTTGATTGGAGAGGTAAAGAGAGCGTCGTGTTGGCTCGATCCGTTACTCGTGCGTGACATCGTGTCGCCGTGAACGCGTGTCGTGATTTTTTCGCGGGAGATAGAGGTGTAGAGGGGAGAAAGTTCGACGTCTCTCGATCTACTTGCGTTACGATAGTGCGCTCGTACCGAAGCACGAGTGACCTTCGATGAGTAAAGTAGGCAGAAAGGTGTTTCTTTTTTATCGTGGCTCCTCGAATGCTACGGAAAGACAGGAAAGTCGTAATAGTTGATAAAATTGCATCGAGGAATTGAATGTCGTTTTTATGCTGATTCTCGTCGTCCAAAACGCCTCGCGACTTCCACGATTCGACGAAGTCGCCGCACTGAATTAAAAAACATGGACGATTTTGCATTCGCCGCTCGATGCGCACGAAGGGTCGTTCGACGAGTAAAATAAGCAGAAGACGCTTATTTTTATCGTAACTCTTCGAATCACGCGGAAAGAAAAGAACGCGTTGATAAGATTGGATCGAAGGGAAGGACGACGTCGGACGAATTGACTTTGACAGAGATGTCGAATGTCGTTTTTATTCCGATTCTCGTCGTCGAAAACGCTTCGCGACTTCCACCATTCGACGAAGTCGTCGCACTGAATTAAACAGCATAGACGGTTTTGCATTCGCCGCTCGATGCGCACGAAGGCCCGCTCGAACGCGTACTCGCGTGTCTTCGATGAACCGAAGCGCGCGTGCACGCGATGCCACGTAGAAACGATATTTCGATCGATCGATTCGTACGAGGAACTGTCATCGACGTACGTACCGAAAACGAAGGGCGAAAGTCGTCGCCCTTTAGAAAGGTCCGTCGAGGATGAAGTCATCCGCGCACTGATTCGTCACTAACCGACGTTACCCTATCTTTATTAATTTTAATTCGCCCCAATGTAGACCAGATACGCGCGAGATTCGGTCTCTCGAACGATCGAGCGCAATCGTCGATTAAATGCTACTGTATAAATCGAATTTTACGAGAGATAATTCGTCAACGACGTTAACAACAATGTCGATAAACCGACGATTCGTTTAAACGAATTCGGAGATTTATTTCAAGTGAAATTTAACGTCTTTTCGAAAGATTCGTCTCTCGAGATCGTTCGAGTTTATCTTGATGAAAGAATAACTCGAGAACGCGCGTTCTTCGATCGTCGGATCTATGACAGCGCGTTCCGCGGGAAATCGAGGTCTCGACTCGACTCGACTCGACTCGACACGGGGAGAATCTCGGTTTCGTTCCGTCACCGGCAGTCCGTTAGCTCTTCCGTTCTGTCGCGAGACGACAGTAGAACGCGCGTGACTCTACTCGAAATTTACTTCGAGCTAATAACGAGTCCTTCCGCTCGGAAGGTAGCGAACGAGAAGCGGAAAATTCGTTGAATCGTGGAGGCAAGAAGAAGCTCCGTCGACTCGCGAGGAAAAAAGATTCGCCGACTCGCTGTTGGACGCATTTGCATGCACCGACTTGCGAAACGTGGTCAACCGCGTCGTTTCTTGCCTCGTGTGTGTGTGTGTTGAACGTTCCACGCTTATAATTCGTTGGTCGCTTGACTCGCGTCCTTCTCCACGCTGCGAGAGACACCGCGCATCGCGTTCAGATTTTTTCGATTCGACTCTGACATTTTTTTCTCATCGAACTCGTTCTGCATAGATTGTGCGTACGATTAATGTACAAGGTGGTGTTTTTAGCGCTGAAAAGAAACGAAGGAAAGATAAATCGACGTTCTCGCGTTCCGCTTGAAGAAGCGGAAAAAGTTCGAACGTCGTTGAGAGCAAACGACGAATCGATGATTTTCAAAACGTCGATTGGCGTGAAAAAAAAGATGTTCGTCGATAAACTTGCTCTAGCGAGTTTTTAGGAAGAGCGTAACCACCTTGAAATCGCTAGGTTCGAAAGCGAAACCGTTTGTATTTTCCGTCGTTCTCGTCAATATCAAATCCTACCTAAGTAATCGTTCAAAGTTCTGTTATACGATATAAAATCACAATCGACGCATTATCAAGCGGATTTGATTTTCCGGCGGAATTGTTTGCCATTTTAAAAACACGAGTAACGTTGGAGTCGATTGGTGTGTCGAGTTTTAAGTAAAGTGCCACTTGACTTACTTCGCTTACTTCACCCAGCGAGCCACTTCTGCGTTCTATCGCCGACGCAGACAATACTCGACGTTCTCCAAATTGATGATTAAACGAAAGCAAAACTTTGATAAAAAGGCATCGAGTTCTTTCGCGTTATTCGAAAGAAAAAAAAAAAAGCCAGTATCTATACGTTAAAATGTCCGAAAGGATCGAAAAGATTTGCTCCGACCGATCGAGCGAATCGTTGATTCGCGAAATGTTTTATTCGCGTCTTTCCCACTCGCTGTGTCTGAATTGTCAAAAGGGACGAAAAATTCGCACGAAATCGAAGCGCCATGGAGGAAAATCCGGATTATTTCGCCGGCGGCCGCTTGCCTCCGAGGTCTTCGTGAACCCAGGAACGACTCGGAAAAATGTACGTGTCGCTCGCTCGTCGCGCGCCACGTTGACGAGAAAGAAAAAAAAAAGAATAAGAGAGGGGGGAAAAGCGAGAGGGTCGCGAAGGCGCGCGTTACATCCAGCCGTGTTTCGTGGCAGAGTAAAGGGTTAATAAACCTCGCCGTTTTAAATCGAAGGAGAAAGAACGTTGGAGGACGTCGCTCGTGGCAGTAGAGGCGGCAGGCTGCGAGCAGACGGTAGCAGCCTGAAACTCTAGAGACGCGTTTCTTTCGTGCAGCGAGTGGTAAAGTCGCGATAGCCGATGGAATAAACGTCGCTCGTGGATCGACGAGGATTACGCGAGCGAAAGCGAGTCGATCGCATTAAAACTCGTCGTCGTGGTCGAGGCGCTTCCGAACACCGTCTGATCCTCCATGCCGTCGATCGATGAATTATTTATGTATCCCTCGTGCTTTCTTCCGCTCGATGACTTCTTCCAGACGAGAATTCGATCATTGTCAAAAAAAAAGAAAAAAATCGACGGGTCAACGAACTTAAAACGACGTCGAAAAGACCGATCGAACGAGATAAAATCGAGGAACGAGCGTAGCGAAGAGCATTGGCATTAAATTCGATAAAAGAAACGGCGGCGTCGTCGTCGTCGTCGTCGTCGTCGTCGATGGAGCCTCCTTCGCGTACGAATGATTAAATTACGTCTCGTCGTGTTCTTCCGCTCGTTATTATTTGCCTTTCCGCTCGCGGAACGTAACTCCTTCGCTCGTCACGATAAATCGATCGGTCGCGATCGCGACGGTATTAAAGCTCCGCTCGAAATTCGTTCCGGAGCGGAAAATCTACGATCGCATCGGAAAAATCGTTACCGGATCGTTTCTTCTAGTCGCGTCTCCATTCCGTTCGATTTTCCCGCTCGATCGGGAAAAAATGCGAGGCTCCATTCGCCAAAGCCAAACGAGAAGCATAAAACGGAGACGGATCGAGGTCGTTCGCGCAAAAGGCACGTGAAACGGATCGCTTCGAGAATCTAATCTCGCTAATAGGTCGATTCCTATACGATTCGAATCTGCCTGTCTCTCACTCTCTTTCTCTCTCTTTCTCCCGCGTTTTTCCGCCGTTCTTTCGATGCCGATGGGCAGATCCTCGAGGGCAGGTTCGATGCCTTTTGAAACGCCAGTATCACCCGCCGGGGATTCTTCACAAAAGGGGCCTACCGCGCGTTGGCATTGTTCGTTGTCGGAAGGCATCGCGGTAGATCACACTTTAGCAAAGAGAAAGAAGGAAGCATGCGACGGAGAGAACGAGACTATCTCGAGAGAGTGGAATTCCGCTCGGACGAGATCCGCTTGGCTCGTAGGCGATTTTCAGCTTCGCGCTCGCGACTATCGTAACTGAAAAATTATCGTTGCAAGAAACTCGCCGTTTCAAGTTCCTCCCGAGTTCGCGCGCGATAAATCGAACGGTAGACGGTCAGTGTGTCGAATTTTCCCCCCCAAACGGACCTCCAGATTCGAGCGCGAGCTTCGTTCCGTCTCGAAATACAATATTAGGATGTTTGGAAAGTTTCCCAACAGTTCTTCATAAAAACAACGTAAAAAAACAAAAAACGTAGAAAAACGTTTTTTCATTTAAAAAACCGAACAATCTAATACGCCTAAATCCATGACAAATAACGCCTAATGGCGTTAATTCCTCCGATCAATATTATAAGACTGGCAAGGATGAAATTCGTACTAAATTTCTAGAAATTCTTAGTTCTACAAATTTCATCCTCGACGACCTGGTATTTCATCGAATTCGTTGCTCGCAATGAGAAATCGCGAGAAAAGCCAAGTTACGTTCGATCGAACCTTTCGACCTCCCTCTCGTCGTGGCCTTCTTTCGTTATCCTAACGTTGGAAACGTTGCTTTCAGGTACGTGGGTGGTTCCAGACGGGAATTGGGAACGTCGAAGGAGCAAGCGGTGAGCTCGCGACGCGTACAGAAGCGTCCTTCCGCTAACGCCGTGAGGTCGGATGGAGGAGGCTGCATCAGTGGCGGCGGCGGCGGCGGCGGTGGTGGTGTCGGGAACGGCGGAGGCATCGTTGCTGGTGGCTTGTTAGGCGGCTGCAGCGGCGGTAACGACGCTTTGGCGGAACTCACCATCGAGGACCTGGCCTCCATTCCGGCCGGAAATCACACCTCCGCCAATCACACGGGGCATCCCTCTCATCACAAGGTCAGCGAACCCTTCCTTCTCGCAGCTCGCGATGTTATCGTGCTCGTCGTGCGACCGATCGATGCCTACGACGTCACCACCTTCTTCTTCTTCTCTTCCTCTTTTTCTTTCTCTTTCTCTTTCTCTTTCTCCTTCCTCCTTCTTCGCCATCTTCGTGAATTTGCCACGACTCTCGACCTCTACCTCCGTCCTTACCTTCCTTAACAGGTTCGTCGTCACGTCACCCATATCCGGGTGACAAGTATTCTTCATCCTGACCCCGTCACCCGAATACGAGTGACGCTCTTCTTGTTCGAGTTAAATAGAATTTTTAGTTGAATTTTTACAAGGAATTTAATGGAATAAGGACTGAAATATAAATGAAACGGAATATAAGTTTATCGCTATTGTGATATATTGTATGCCAGGCCGCGTCAGTCGCCGACGCGTTAAAGCCGTTGGGAAAAAAGAAAGTTTTTTCTCTACGATGAATTTCTATCTTTCTCTCGATCTATTCGACGAAGATAAATGGAATCAGCGGTTTGGAAAATAGTCAGGGGTAGAATCGCGAGTGTCGTCGTTCGATCGAGAACGTTAGAGAACGTTCTTGAAGGATTCTCGTGGCTCTTCGATTGATTTTTCTAAACGATACGTCAGAGTTGAACTCGGTAAAATTTTGATCGTAACAATTTGATAAACCGACTGCTCCAATAATAAGCTGGGTAAAGTAAAGGTGGAACGAGATTCGCCCTAACGAGAGACTCGCCGGTACGTCGTAGATACTGCGTAACGTCTTTAAAAGCGCTTAGACCTCGAGACCCGACGCTGCAAGTTAACGAACGCGATAAAAAATTACGTCAACGGCAATGTCTCTTTTATGAGGATCACGGTAAAGCCACGATCGACGCACCGTCGTTGTAAGTTTCATTAAAAATACTTGTCGCATAACGAATTCCTCGTACGATTGGCGTTTGCAGTGGCGTAATTGGTAAATTGGTTTATCTCGAGTTCGCTTGAACGTAGATACGAAGTTGTACGTATTTGCTACGAGTAACAAGTAGTATCGTATCCAGTCAATCGTTAGGATCGATACCCTATTTGAAACTTCTTCCACGTGGAATTATTGGCATTAAGAAATTGTAATCTTGAATATAAGAAACTGAAAGGATTATGGAGCGCCGAAAAGTTTTTTCGCGGGTCTCTCACGACCGGAAGCCAAACGTCGATTTTTATGCATTGGCTGTAAAAATCTCATTAAAGTACACTGGATCAACTCGATAAGTACTTTCGACTACGTACGCCCCCGAAAAAGAAACCAGCGACGTTCGTAAAAGCACGAAGAAGGGAAGTTGTTCAAGTGCTTTTATCGCGTCACGCTATTCGTCGTCGTCGTCGACTACGACGTCGTAAAAGATATCAAGTGAATCCTATAATTAGATGTCTCCCGACCGAGAATCTAAGAAACGATCCAATAGGATTCTTAGATTACTTCCGGCCATCTTCGTTCGATAAAATAATTGTACGTCGCGAACGACGATGCTACCGAAGCTAAAATAGCCTTAATAGAACTAAAGTAATTATCTTCCACCGATAAATCCGTACGAAATGTGATTATCAAATCCATCGGCGATGACGCGACGCGACAGTCACCGTCGATACTCGATTATCATTTAAGTTACATTATTCTAACTTTAATTCGATCGGCCGGTGCGCGTTATCCGCGCTATTTTTTGACATTTAACACGTTGACGCTCGGTAATGGACGACGGAAGCAACTTTTTTAATGTTAATTATTTGATTCTCGGGGAGTTCGATGAAGACGCCAAATTTACGGAATAAAATTCTTACTTCTTCTTCATTTATAATGCTAAAGATATAGAAGGACCATAGACGCCATTTGCATCTATAATCTCAAGTATCGAACGTCTACGGACGGCATTTACGTCAACGTGTTAATAGAGATCGCAAAGTGCGATCGGAAT
>JAITYT010000075.1:2582797-2593227 GCA_025433975.1 Liostenogaster flavolineata
CTCTTCCTTCCCCCCCTCTTTCACTCTCTATCGAGACCCAATTTCATTATCGATGGCACCGACTGCAACACGACAGCTGCTTCTAACCACGACGCAAGTACGCACATACGTATCGCCGTCGTAATCCGCTCGATCAATTCCCGTTTCTTCGATCCGATCGTAAAATCGACGAGGCACGTTATCGTTGCAAAAAATTACTTCGCTCTCGTTTCTCCATCAAAAGGTCTTAAAAGTTCGTTGCAAAGGTAACTTCGAGGCACGAAACGTCCTTCAAAACCCTGTTCGAACGTTGGATTCCATTAGAAAATGCTTCCTCGTCTTACTTGGCTATCTTACGATCGAACACGTTTACGAGACATTTCCACCTTTACGCGTGGACACTTTCAGCTAGGAAACGCTGGAAAAATCGGAGCGATTGAATATCGACGAGCGTTAATCCGCGTTACCACTGGAGAGTTCCTTATCTCTCGACGAAATCGAATCGACGGATTCGAAACGCCTTTTAAAACCCACTTCGTCGAATGCGCGATTCGACGCTTCGATTGGACCATCGCGAAGGATATTCCTTTGGTTCCCTTGGTTTCGAAGCGGTTTAATACCATCCTTCCTAAGTCGAGTACTTGGACGTTCGAAGTCTGGTCTGCTAGAGGCACTGGTTAGCTTCGTTTCTAAAATTGATGGCTTCCTTCGGATCGAAACCAGACACTCGTCCAATCGTACTTATCCCGTGCTCGAACGACTTCCATCGAACGCTCCGTCGAAGAACTAAAGATCGATTCGAGAACGACCAATTACCAAGACAGCCAAGGAAAGAGAATTTTTCGCAAAATTGTTCAATGATGCGCGCTCGTTTACGTCTCGGCAACATCACGAATCGATCCGACTCTAACAATAACGAAATAACGCTTAATATTAACTCTCCCTTCCCGTACTTTAACGAGTCTGGCTCGTGATGAGGATTTTGGCCCAAACATGAATATCACGAGCCAGGTTCGCGAGCAGAAAATCAAGCGCGGAAAAATGTTTTCTGATAACGAAACTGCTGATAGTAGCGACCTATTTCGACCCAAGATTTGTTTACTGCGCGTTGATCCCTACAGCTCGGACCCGGATTTCGTCGAGCTAAATGGCATGGGAAGGGGTTAAACGTACCTTTAAAAAAAGAACCTACCAAACCCGCGATATCTTCTTCCATCGAACGAACGATTCCATAGCTAAAAATCGAACGTGGTGCGCGCAGATTCGCCCGAAGAACGCAACGTTTCGTCTTACAAGTAAGGAAAAGAAGAAACCAGTGAGAAAATCGAAGGACACGAGATAACCGACATCCTTCATCGTCAATTTATTCCCGTCGACAAAGACGCGCAACGAGATGCCAAGGAGTTCCTCGAGTTCGATCTATCAACGATCGAGCTAGAATGGAGCTGAACGTCTGCTCGCGACGCGTTCACGACGGCTACGCGACGATAAGGTCGCGCGCTCGCAGCAGACCTCGAGCGCTCTACAGGTCCGACTCCGAGGAGCTTCTGAAGGAAGCCGGAGGTCCGTACGCTCTACCCTGTGTCTCAAACTTTTCCATCGTCGTCGAGGACGCGCAACAGCTTGCGCTTCGAAATCGGCAGAAGCAACAGCGCCACCAGCAGCAGCTGGTCGTGCCGAGATGGGCCGACTTAGGCGAGGATCGCTTCTTCGAGAACTACGGCACGCTTCGTGGCTCCTCGAGGAAGTTGGCTCCGCCGGAGGATCCTCGCAAGGTCACCCTCAACACCTTCTCGAATCCTCGGCAAGGATCGACTCGCTCGCGGAGCGACGAGAGGACGACTCCGAAGGACGAGGAGACCAAAACGTCTCTTCTCGATGATGGTAACGCCTGTCGCGCCTTTGACCTGGTCACAGCCACGGAGCACCGGCTGCTGTCCAGACCTTTCCTAGTCGATCCCAGAAAATCGACGACCACGTCATCGTCGTCCTTGTCGAACGGACATTTACGTCGTACGAACGGCTTCCTTCAGGCTAAAGGACACCGGTGTCCGCCCTCGCCCGCTACGATCGTTCTCCCAGACGAGAACGAGAAGAAGCACTCGAGAAACGCGGTCGAGAATCTCAAGAACGACGCGCTGCTGCGCCGTGCCACGAAGAGAACCGCGAGGAACGATCCGTTACGAAGGGAAGACGTCGATAACGACGACGTTGGCGATGACGAAGAAGAATACGAAGACGAGGAGGAGGAAGAGGAGGATGAGGAGGAAGAGGAAGAGGAGGAGGAGGAGGAAGAGGCGAGAAAGCAAACGGACATGGAGAAGGGAGTCGGGAGTCTCGAAGAGTCTCGTCTTCGTTGCTACCAAGCGAAAGGCAAGAACTCGTCGAGTTCGACGGCTCCGATGACGAACGATCGCAAAGACAGGAGACAGCCGATCTACGCCGTGCCTAACAACGCCCTTTTCTCCTCGAATAAGACGATGTCCACCCTGTCGACGTCCTCCTCGTCTTCGTCCTCCTCGTCCACGTCGCTGTCCTCCAAACGAAATCGTCGAGTCCTCAAGAACGACGGCAATTACGTGCCCAGTGGCGACCTCTACCGCACCACCGCCAAGTACATCGAGGACATCAACAGGAACATCGCCGAGATCGACAAGAGCTACGACGAGCTGAAGTCCGCCACGGCTGGCGCCATCTGTATCGGCAATCCCACTGCCGGCAACGACGCCAATAACAGCTGCTCCTCCTCCTCTCCCTCTTCCGCGGCCTACGGGGTGATAAACAGGATAGCCAGAGGCAGCCTGGACTCCACCGCTGGCCTCTGCGCTTATCGTAGGAACCTGGACATGGCGCCGATGCCACCGATCTCACCGAATTTCCACGAGAACGTCGTCATCGAGCTGGAGCATCGGTCGTCGCCCGATCGACGCTATCGCCATCATCGATACCACGGCTGTCCGGGCAACGATCGCAAGGCGGACGATCTCTCGCCGAAGAGACGGCCTAATTCCTACGGCAGGCTGCCGCCGAAGCTATTGCCGAGGTCCAGCTCGATGGAGAACACGTCGAGACACTCGACGGGCTCCACGACGACGACCTCCTCCACGAGATCCACGGAATCCTTGTACGCGATCAGCGAGTCCCTCGCGGAGCTGACGGCCGCGACGCGCCAGGATCCAGACGGCTCGACCGAGTCCGGCCGCGCTGTCGCTGGAGAGGCGGAAGAGTTCTCATCCACGGACGAGGACAGGACCTTGGAGGAGCGGCAGCTGGGCCAGGAGGAGAATAAGTCCTTGGATCGCCCGCCGCCGATGGCTGGCACCGTTCGAAGGAATCCCTCTGGAGACGGCAAGGTCGACAGAAGGGTGGTCGAGAAGGAAGTCTCCATCGAAGAGAAGAATCGATCGGACCGTTTTGCGAGGACTTCGAGTCGTTCGACGATGACGGCGATCAGGAGCGAGACCGCGGGGAGGCCGGAGGAGGATCGGATGATCGGAGGAGCTCTTTTCGGGGAAAGAAGATACGAGACCCTGCCGTACAGAAGGTCGGCCAGGCCCTCCTTGTCCAGACCGCTACACAAATCGAGCGAGGACGTGCTGGACGGCGAGAGAAGTCCTCGCGATGAAAGCATCCTGAGAAGATCCTACTCCAGCAACTTCGACGTCAGTCTGTCGCTCGACAAGGATCCGCTGGAGGAGACGAAGATTCTCCCGGTTTACCTGCTGGACGCCACCGACGTGATCCTGAGAGGACAACTGGAAAGGTCTAGCTCTAGACTGCTGTCCTCCAGACTCGGAGGCGGAAGTTCGCGCCTGGTCCGGGCCAGGCACGACTCCTTCGACTCGGAGGAGGACGAGGGCAAGGCGAAGGTCGCGGTTGCCCCCGGTAGAGCCTGCCAACACGGTGGTTTTGCCACTTTGCCGAGAAGAGGAAATCTCGCGAAGGATCGAGTTACCGCCACCGCCACCAGCACCACCACCACCACCACCACCATCGGCAATGCTAACGATCCACTCAGACGACTATCCGGAAACGTACCGATCCTCGAGCCGCTTTACGAGCACGCCGTCAGCGATCCGGTTAAGCCGAGGCCCGCGAACAACGTGATTCCGTGGTGGGAACTCGCCACGAGGAAGTACAGGCATCGCAGTTGCCCGTCCTTGCAGGTAAACCGAGAACCGATCGATCGGGATCGTAAGACGAGAATCGGCATTTTTCGCGTCGATAAGAGCAGAGCCCTTCTTTTCGCGAAATTCGATTGATATCGTTCTTCCTCGAGGAGGGAAGTAATAAACCTCTTTTTCTTTCAACGATTCTGGACGATTTGGATGAACCGAGCTTTTCCAAACTTTTTCGATTATTGCCTCGAGCGAGCGACGTAGACGAAATAGTCGTTAACCTTTTAAGCCTCGTTTGGCTGCTGACGTATTTTTTCGGACATATGCCAAAACTGCGGCACTAATTGCGCGTATATGGGAAAAAATGTAAAACACTTTTCGTACGATAAACTCACTTGTGTCGCTTTGCAAGAACAAAAATTAAAAAATACCAATTGTTTACATAAATTTGAAGAACGTAAGAATGTTGATCAAAAGTGGCGATCGCCGACCGGGAAACCGCGAATGTCTTCGTCTCGCACGGATACCTCGTGGCTGTCGAGTGAAGTCGACATCCGCGGAGGGTGAACGAGTCGTTCCATAGAAACGTTAGGTGGGAAAGGGCGAAATCGCCCGCTGATTCCGTGGAACTCGATCGAATGGCGATAACGAATTCGTGTTTCCGCTCGCGACGTTTAGCCTGCGACGACGACTGCGACACGTTCGACCAACGATACCACGTCTCTTTCGTCGAGTCGTAAACGAGCGCGACAGTTTATCGCGGCACTTACGAGCGGCGGTTCGATCTAGCACAATAGACACGGGTTCGTCGATCGTTGGTCGCTCTTCGCGCCTCATCTTCGATGATGCATCTGCGTAAACACGCCTACGCTAATTATAGGATCGCTCTTTCTCCCGCTTCGAAGACTCCGGCCAACGAATCCTCGACCTTGCGATTTGGGTGCGTCGTAGAGCACCGCTGCGAATTTATTCTGGATTTAACCCTTCGAGCCGGATCTCGGTAGGTGGAGGGCAGGTCTCATTTGCAGCTCTGTTCTCGTGGTTTCGATTTTTTCTCCCGCGCCATCGAACTTTTTGAATGTCCATGGTTGGCCTTGACCTCTTAGAATATGAGTCTTCGTAATCATTCACTTTCGACTACACGAGAAGGCAGATAAGTCTAACGAGGCATCTTCGATCGTCGTAAAACTAGTTCTACCTTTATTCGACAAAGGCTATTCGTTATGATTGAATAATTACTATAACTCTCCTGATTTGGCTAAATTTTTATTGATTCGCGGCACCGATGTTGATCGAACTTTACGGTTATCTAGGAAAAATGTGAAGTTCAAAATGCGAAGTTGAGGAACGGAGAGCGTATGGAAAATTATGGTCGTAAAGCGGAAGAATTAAAAGCCTGTAGCATTTATCTCGACCTTCCACAGCGATAACTTTCGATCGAAGGATGGAAAATGTATTATATAGTATTATATTATTATATATAGTATTATATTAGCATTATAGAGTATTATAGAGTATTTAATACCGCGAATAGAACCTCGGCATTTAAATCACTGAACCGGTTTGAAGGGTTAATCTGTATTTATTCCTTCGATGCACGATTTATATATTTTTTTTATATATTTTATAGGCTGATCGAAATCTTTGATCGACGTCTAGTTACTAATTTTTGAGACACGCGTGATCTTTACACGCGTGAAGTTTAACTCCAAACGTACCAAGCGGGCTCAAATGATCCTTTTCAAAATTTACTTTAATCCTTTATATTGCTTATATTAAAAATGGAAATATATGTCCGACTATTTTATTAGTATGCGTTGTACATTATTTCCTTCGATAAATTAACAATTTTTTAAAGTCAAAAAAAGTCTGTTTCGTAAGGGATCGTTTGACCGCTCACGGTATAATTAGGTATACGAAAATGGCGGTACGTTATATTAAATAACAACTATTAAAAAAATATTTTCTTGCAAGTTCCGCGTGTTCGCGAATCGAAATCGAGATTGCGAAAAGTCGCAAAGAAGGAAGACGAGCGCGAGAGGAGCTCGACCGTCCAAAAGGAACCTGACCTGAGCCAAGCCCCTTCTTCTTCGCGTAATCGAACGTGATACGCAATTCAGGCGCGACGCTTTCGTTTCGTACGCGTACGAGTGCCGTCAATCAAAGCGTAACCGCGCATAGCGGACGACGTCGTCACAACCGCGTTAACCGCGAACTCCGTAACGCGAACAGAATCCTTCCGATGCGCGCGCTACTTTCGGTGCGAGTGTACTTAACGACGATGGACCGTGAATCTTTCTTCTTCTCGCGACGAGTCTGAGGCATTCCGGGACTCTTCGCCCAGCGAACATCGAAAAGAGACGATCCACTCGAAATCGTTTCGTAGGAGACAAATATTTTCCTCGAGAAGATCTTTGTACGACGTAGAAATTGGCGAAGCTACGAGTAACGCGAAAAAACGCGCAAATTGAACGTAAAATCGTAAAATTAAACGATAGTAATAAGCACGACTGGATCGATAAAAATTATCTTGTATTTAATAGGCAATATAAATATTGAGACGTAACATATGAAATGTCCGATTTTTCCATATCATTCCATACAAAAATCGGACCCTTCGTACAACCAAATAATACGTAAAGACAAAAGGTAAAAGACGGTAACAACATTTTCGCTTGCGTCACGATGTCCACTCGAGAGATCTCATCTTCGAAGCAACGCTCGCTCCTCGTTTTTTAAAGCTTTCTCGGGGATGCTCCATTCGTACAACCTTACGCATCCTAGACTTTCTCTCATCTCCCGTGGCTCCGGCTACGCTTTATCGCTTCATTGCCTTGGCCAGCCTCTCGTCTTAACCTCCGGTAAAAGCCCACACCTACATATTTGAGAATACGAGCTAAAGCAAGGAGTCGCGCGTCTCGAAGTTCGAAGGAACACGAGCGTGATTTATTTCGTCTTGGGCGACGCGCGGCGCTGCCGTTGTCCCGCTGCGGGTAGGTGGAGGCACTCGAATAATAAATTCGATAATAAGACATCACCGGGGGGAGAAGGAGCCGTCAAACGAAATCAAGCGGAGCTCGTACCACCACCGTGCTGGTCGTCGTGCTGGTCGGGATGTTAGAAAGACGACGCGTAATAAAGCGTAGGACGACAATGCCAGTCGCGGTCCCGATTGAATAATTATGAGCGCATACACCGTAGGAAGCCCCTTTACGACTCGTCCTCCCGTATACCTACGTGCAAACCCTCTCTTCCTTTTCTTTCTGGGACGAACGAGCGGCTCTCGCGAATTTTTCTCGCTCTCTTGGAGGGTCGATGGCTCGTCGATTCTCTCGACGTCTCGTTGAAAAACCGACGTCTTCGCGCTATTGTCCGTCGAGAGACCAACGTCCACCGCGTCTTATCGAGAGGAATTCCAAAAATCTTGTAAGATTGGAAAGAAAATAAACGTACGTTTAGTCTGGCGCGTATCACATCGATTATTTTTCTAACGTCGCTCGACACGAGACAACCAAACGATCCTTCGTATCGTTTCTCGATATCCCGACACTGGGTCTACCGAAGAGTTCTGTTCGTTTTTAAATTAAAGAGACTAATACATTTTGGATACGTCGATTAATATTTACTGGACGATATAAGTTCCATCATTACTGTTTAACTTGAGACGACGTTATTCGACGGACATATCGGTAGACCTAACGTTCATCCCTGGAACACAGCTTCGAACGGATTGGAGGGGAGAAAATGAAAACGTTCAGCCTTCTCGTCTTTTCACCTTCGATCGCGAAGAGAGAGAGAGAGAGAGAGAGACAGATTGGCGTGAAAACGAAAGTCAGTGGGCTCGAAGCAGCGTCGACCACCGTCGCTTTCGAGTGCACTTGTCTCTTCGGAGTCCCCCCACGCGTCGAAGGGATCGACCTGCTCGACCAAGCTGGCCTTGCCTCTAGAAGAAGACAGCGAGCGACCTAAAACAACAAGAAAACGCGATTATTCCCAGAGAGAAGCTACGAGCCTCTCGTACCGACAAAAATCTTCGTTTTACGATCGACGTCGACGATTTGACGACGGACCATCGTTGGAGGCATTATTCTGACGACGCCTCTGTTCCCGGAACAAACGGCGTAAGTGCCATTGTCTCGAGTTACTCGTGCAAATAAATTCATTGCCGCCGGTAGCGTACTCGCTTAGAAACGGATCGCTGTGGGATAGCCAACCTCTCCGTTCCCCTCTCGTCGCTTTCTCTCTCTCTCTCTCTCTTTCTCGCGGTTCGTTCGTAAAGCTGCCTATTCAATTATCCTCGCGCACTCGAAGCCTCTTTGCCTCCACTCGCCTCTCTTCGAGTAGCACTCCGACCTCTTCGAGGAACGACCTTTCCTTCATTTCAATATTGCCGCGTAAACGCGACCAAACGCGCGATCTGATGCGCGATCGTGACGTTTTTATCCGACCTCTTCCACGGATTCCTTTCCAATTGGACTTTCCTTTGGAAAATCCAGCGCTAATTCGTTAAGTGGAAATAATTTCGTTTCCGTTTTCTCGGCTGGACGATCGATGCTTTCACCAATAATGCGTTTTCTCACGGATTAGCCGAGATGCGCGTACGCGATGTCGCTTCTCGTGTTTTCTTCGCGAGGAAAATGCGCTCTTCGCGTCTCTCACATCGACGAAACGAACATGACGATTTGAGAACCTTCGAAAAATTGAGGTCGCCTTCTTGTTTTAAGCGCCTTTCCTATCGGCTCGAAAGTAAGGAAGAAAGAACGACGTTTTTCGAGTCTTCGTGATCGTTCAAGCGCTGCTTTTTTCACGAGATACTTTTAAGATTCTGTACATCGCGTTCGTCTCGGGCACTCGATACGTAACGAAAAGTTCTTTCGTAGAAAGCGTAATTGCGATTCGGTACGTAGAAACGCGAATGGAATCGCGTTCGCAGTGTATCAACGTCAATTAAGCCCGTACCTTTCCTCGATATACGCGAGCCGATCCTTTTAGCTCCTTCGTTATGCGGTCGGATCAAGCTCCGTAAAATATGATTATCTTTAGAGGCAATTACAAACTGAAATTTTCAGCGCTCAAACTCGTAGTGCAACGAGCCATTGCGAAGCACGCTCGACATAAGCGTTCCAACGATCCTACGAAGAAGGAAAGGTCGTTATTTTTATACGTATGCATTCGAGCCGGGCGTTATTAGGCACCCGTTCTGTTTCCCGTCAATGTTCTGTCACCACGCCATCAAAAATCTTGTCAAACAAATTGTATTGGGTCGTCAAGGATGAAATTTGTAGTTAATTTCTAGAAATTTATAAATTTTCTACAAACTTGTATTCTAACAAAATTGTAATTTTTAAGAAATTTCTAGCTTTTCTATAAATTTCTACAAATTAACTACAAATTTCATTCTTAACTACCGAATAACCGTTATCATTAATAAAAAAGAAACAAATTATATACGTGGAAGAAGAGAAGAAATTTTCTACGCTTTTTCCTTATTTATTTCGTCTCTTTTACGAGGGTAGGGCGGAAAGGAAAGCGGAGACATACTTTTGGGGGGAGACAGAGAGCAAAAACAACACACGAGGGAACGTCGACGTAGGTAGCCCGGTCGAAACAACCCCGCAGGGCCACAGAACGATTTTTCTTTTGCCGCGTAGCACCGAAAAGCCAAGTTCGAAGGACGAGAACCGTTTTAACGTGTCCGGAACGACGGTGAGTCGCGTTACGAGTCCTCCCCTTCGTCTTCTGTCAACCTTGCACGGATATTTATGATTTTCCACGGCGAAAGAAGTTCTCCGTTCCTAACGAAGCGCCCTCGTGACCGTAACGCGCATTCGGATGCGCGTAGTGAGTGGAGTCTCGTAAAATGCTCTTAAAACGCCAGTAACACTCCCGTACGAAGCTACCACGCTCGTGCGTATCTGCGGGATTACCTTCGAAATTACGATGAGTTTCCGCAACGATGCACTCGCAGTCAACGAGAAGATCGTCTTCTACTGAAAGGCGATCGTAAATTTATTCACGAATTTTCCCTCGAATTTGTCGTGCATTCGCGCGAATAACGAAGATGTCTCGATGCTATTTTCGATATCACCATCAACGAATTTGATCAAATCGTGTCCTAACGAAGGTTTGACAGTGTCACGGGGACGATTCAGATTGTCACTACTGATCGGATCGGTAGCATTGATTATCCTTTAGGAGGGCTAGGATCGCCAGTTATCTCAGATAACGAAAGTATATCGGGATCGTATTGATGTATGACGAATAGTGAGTGACAATTGGACTGTGGAATTCGTAGATTGTTCCAAACGGTCATAAAGAAATAGCGCGAACGAG
>JAITYT010000075.1:2599666-2615026 GCA_025433975.1 Liostenogaster flavolineata
CCGCAGTAAGACACCTTGGTCGACCGAAATAAAAACAAAAGGAGAGCATCGCAGTTCGATGAATTGTTATTGTTGTCATTTTGATAGTAAATCAATTATAAAAACTTCTATGAAAATTCATCTCGTTTCATTTTATTTTTGTTATTAAAATCACTTATATGAACAAAAAATGGCACCTGGTAATCGAGTTTTCACGGTTAATGTTTCTACTTCAAAATGACAAAAAATACGTAGTTACAGCGACTTAAACGAAAGCTACATCTTCGCTGCGTCGAACGAGATATGTCGTCCTTCGCGTTTAACGAAACTTTTCCGAACAACGATATATCGTGGTCTGGCATTAAAAGGGTTAATAGCTGTTGTTCGAAATGTTACGATTCGTCGAAAATGTTACATTTTTTCGCGGTACCACGTAGATTGAAAGTAATCAGTTGTCTCTATCTCTCTCAAAAAAAAAAAAATGCTAATTCGCTTGATATAACGCGGAACTGTAACGCGCATGTGTACACGCAACATATCCGTTATATTTGTACAAATACACCTGACATATTTGGTGACAGATAAAGTGGTAGATAAGACGCGCGGTGTACGTCGATGCGTTAGAAAAAATCGCGGGAGCACGAAGAAAATATCTACGGTGTACGTCGATACACTCGAGTACCGATTTGTCCATCTTAACGGGCATTCGATTCGGTTCGAGGATCTCTACCTTTTTCCTCTCGAGTAAGCTTTCTCCTTTTCCTCTCATCGACGAGGAACTGCTGCTCGCGTGCCAGCTAGCTGTGTCTCGCCTTTCTGCGTTCTCGGTTATTAAAGTTTCTTTTGGCGTCGATTTGCAGTGTCGATGTCCACGAACGAAACATCGAAAGGTCAAAAAAAGAAATTGAAGATCGAGGCCAACGTTGTCACAAATAAGAAATAAGCGACACCACCTTCGAGTCAAACTCGAAATTTAATCGACTTTGTTTTCGAAGTGTCTTCAAAGAAGTGCGTACTTTTTTATTCGATAAAGTTTTGTGCCGAGTCTGGAAATTAACGAAAGAAAATATCTGCTGATTGGAGTAAAGGCATTACGAGGCGTTCTGCCGAAGCTTCCGGTCGAATCACCTTTGAGCGAAAACGCGATGATTCGGAAGATCCTGGGAAACAATACCAGACCGAGGAATTGGCGAACGTTGCACGCTCTGTATACAACGTAACATCAAGTTGAAAGCCATTTCGCGTTTCACGCCAGGATACGATGACAACGACAGCGGCAATGACGAAGACGATAACGAAAATGGCGCTCCTCTAACATCCGTGCGGTATGCCGTGTCATTGTCGAGCACTTACGGGGTGATAAATCCACCGATATTACGCGTCGAGTTTTACCTGCTACACTACTAAATATCTTTTTTGTAGAAATTGAATTTATGGCAACGTTAAATAACAACGTGCCCTTCAAACGTGAACAGAATCAAATTTTATTTTGAGGACATCTTAAAATTCTGATCGACTGATTTTTTTAAAAATAAGATACATTTAGATCGAACGACATTTATAGATCGTCATTGTGGTTGTTTCTCTGACTTTCAGCGCTTTGCTTTTCTCCTTGGTGGCTGGCACTTTTCACGCGAATAAAGTGCAAAAGGTAGGAAATGGTGCGCACGTGACGTAAGATGCGATGTCTGTACGTTCACAAGAGACCGGATACGGCGAGTCCTCTTATCCTCGTCCTGTTTCTTATTTGCTTTCTCGTTCTTTTCATTTTCTTAGCACGAAACGAGGAGAAAAACGTAACGGTCGACGTGTGGGTCGCATTGTGGGTCAACTCGCCTACGTCCGCCATTGGAGTCCAGACCATCTTTTCCAAGTCGCGATCCTTCTCTCTCGCAAGATTTCGCGACTAAGAATACTTGTCAACGAAATCTCAAAATATATTAAAATAAATGTGGAAGACCTGCAAGTGTCCTACGTATCGATGTATAACGGCGTATCGTAATGGTAAAACGTTGGCTTGTCTTTCGTTTATAATCAGCAGTTAAACGAAGGCAACGCTGACCAAAGAAAATCTTTTCGGTAATTTCAACTTTCACTGTTGTATAAGCTAATGTTTCTTTAGTATCATACGTTAAGTCGGATAAATTAAAAAAAATAAACAAAAACCTTAATCATTCTTACCACGCGTAACGTTTTTCATAGCGTTTCCTCGATTACGGTGCGAGCGATTAGTTTTAATAAAATCGCGTATTTCCGTCTATCGGTTGTTTTTCTGCGAAGTTGCATCGGCAACGATCCGTTCAGCGTAAAAATTGAATCGTACTCAACGCCGTAAAAAATAGGCGAGTACCAATTTGCATGTACGAGCTTTCTCAATGGTAATCAACGATTACAGGGTTTCGAACGTCATGCTCTAAAAATGGGAACCACGTCTTCGCGACGGAGCTCGACCTTAATCGAATTACGAAATACGTCGGGCTAATTGATCGGAACGGATCCTCATAAACAGGAGATGTATTAATTTCTAGAAAGCGTCTACTATAAATTCAAGTACCGTTCTGACGCTAATGAGTCAGACGGCGGGACTCACCCGGAATATACTCTTGTACCTACTCGTGCCCGAGGTCATTGTACCACGAGTGCGACTCTTGTACCTTCTATTTTCGTCAAAATCACTCCTCGAGTCGCCATTGCATATCGCACAGTTCCGATACGCATCGACGCTCGACGTAACTCTTTGGCCCGACTACAAGCAAAAGAGAGAAAAGACGAGCCATGCTTGACGTCGAAAGGGTTGAAAATTAGGCCAGCCTGAATGAACGCGGATAGACGATTCTATGTACGATATTCGCCTTGCCACGTGTTACCTTAAGACGAGATAGCCCGAAAAGATTACGATTGACTATTGCTCTTCGATCGATTATTTCTTAACTAAGCACGAGCGATAATTTGTCGTCGAATCGATATTTCTTCATATTAAGAATATTATTTGTATCGTTCTCGTGTCGCAGGTCGATATGCTTACACAAAACAATTTTCTTTGTTCCAGGCTCACGTTGTATCAGCCTTCGAACAATCGTTATCAAATATGACTCAGAGGTTGCAACAACTTACTGCAACGGCCGAGAAAAAGGTGAGCCAAACTTTCATTTTATCTATTTCCATATAAATAGGAAAATATCGCGATGCGTGACGTAAAGCGTAAAAACATATCGACAACGTACGAATATTTCGATACCTTGGAGAGCAAAGTACGTTGCGTTTCCCTTGGAAAAAACAAAACATGGCCGCACTCGGAACATATTCTCAGTCTCTATGAAAAGCGCAGAAAAGAAAATCATCGACGTTTCGTATCAAATTTGCGGAAGATTTAATCCGTCAATATGAATTCATTATATTAAAAGTATATTCCTCGGATGCTAAACTTTTCACTTGTTCTAACTAAGGATGTATCTTCCGATTGACCGATGTATGTCGTTCATTCATTCAAATACACGATAACCTAGCAAGTACTTCCTAAACGCCTCAATAATAACTACAGATTCAAGGAAATGCAATGTACGACCATCAAGGTAAATACCTTGAACAAGCCTCTGTTGGATAACGATATCGTTCAATCATGAAATAATAAAAGTATTTAAAAATCACACGATGGATAAAAAACGTCGAGAATTCGAGAAGAACCTCGATCGCGTACTTCGTCCAAGAAAGGCGTTTCAAGATCGAAAACTAAATGTCGAAAGATCCTAATAGTAGCGGTGCTGCAAGTAAAGAAATACGATCTAACGAACAAAGAAAATCCAAAACGAAGAATGAAAATTTGAAGAGCTTTCAGTTCCGATTGGAACGTCGCTTGAAAAGTATTTCTTTAGGATTATCGAATCAGCGAACCAATTATTTAAATTGTATCAAAGATTTACCTTCGAACGCATTAACTAACTCAAGTCGTAATTCGAAAGACAATAGATTTACGAGCAGCAGAAAGAAATTAATTATGCAAAAAGACAAAGCGGATAAATCAGAGGAGAAGATAAGTTCGGAATCTATGAGGCAATTATTCAGTTTAGCTAATTCGTGGAGCAGCGATTCTATAATCAGCCACTCGGATAGTTGCACTTGCTGTCACAATAATGAACCCTGTCTTATTCATCAAAATAACAATTTATTCGATAACGTATAATATAAATCATACTAAATTGTACTTTATACAAATAGTAATATTATTAAAATATTATTAAAACATATTGCTGTAATTAAATGCAACCCCATCGATTTTTTTACTGCACTCGGACGTTATGACTAAAAAGATGACATCGTATTTTCATTTGGGCGACTCGCTATAAGGCAATTAAATCGATTCGATAAAATATAATATTAAGACGTACACGTTCAAACAACGTGTAAACTTATCTAAGAATTTCGTAAAGAAGATTACGAAAGGTATACAATTAAATTATTCACTTTTGTGACAATTGTATATATTCAAAATATATACAAAAAAAATATAATTAACGTTCCATCAGCATATGAATACATTTTAACGTTTGTTGAAATGTCGAAATTAACATAAATTAATACAAAACCCTCGTTTAATGGTTATGAATTTAATTTGATCAAAGTTGTCAACGTGACGTGCGTACGTAAGATTTTGTAATTCATTGATATGACGCTTCATAAAATAATATTTCGTTTTACCTGCCATTAGGATTCCGAGCTGCAAGAATTACGCGAAACAATTGAGAGGCTTCGAAAGCAAAGCGCCGAAGCAGGTTTGAACAATGGGTCTTCTGCGGGCAATGGACGTCGTCATACATTGGGTGACTCGGATTCCGGTACCACCGGATGCACTGGTAACAGCAATCATCAGGGTGCATCAATGGCAAGGCAATTGTCAGCAGACAGCGTCACCTCCTTGAATTCCTTGAGCAGCGCGTGTTCGGCGAGCAGTCATCACAAGAAGAAAGGCTGGTTGCGGAGTTCCTTCTCGAAAGCTTTCTCGAGATCCCGAAAAAATAGACACGGTTCCGTCTCCGATGCCGAAGATTGCAAAGATGGCACGGGAGGTGAGCTCAGCGCACCAAATAGTCCAAGATTACCGACTGCGTCGAAGCACGAGTCTTCGCGTGGTCAAACGCCAAGAAGCAATGGCCAGAAATCGCCGGAAAACGAAAATCCATTAACCGGAAGCAAAAGTAGCTCTGCTCTGTACAAGAAGGAGGATGAAGATGTAGATGAGCTCAAGAAGCAACTCAGGGAAAAGGATCTCGTCCTTACGGACATTAGGCTCGAAGCGTTGTCGTCAGCGCATCAACTAGAATCGTTGAAAGACACCGTCATCAAGATGAGAGTAATACTAGATTTTATTCGTTTTATCCGTTTCTATTTTTCCGATATGAAGTAATAATTATTTAAGTGAATAATTAGGATAATCAATAATAATTATTATTCATTTCTCACACAACGATATTATTAATAATTGGCTGTTGACTTGGCAATTAATTAATGATGATCACAACTCTATAGTCTATAATCATATATATAATTCTAACATTGTACCGATTCTCGTTGCAGAACGAAATGTTGAATCTGAAACAAAATAACGAACGACTTCAACGATTAGTAACTTCCAAATCATTGACATCGTCGCAATCATCACTTCCGAGCGATCCCGATCGCCGCTTTAGCATGACGGAAGTAGCTTCCACCGTTGCTGCGCTTTCAAACGGTGATAACAATTCCACGGCCGATCAGTTGGAAGATCTTAGCGTTCCTGAACATTCCGTCGTACCAACGTCTTCTACTACGACGGAACCACCAATGGAACAAGATACGGATGGCAAAAGGATCAATGTTGCAATTTATCTCGGCAGTGAAAAAAATTTCAATTATAATTTAACCTCCGGTACTACCTCGGATGGCAGTATCGGCGAACCTCCGCACTGTGTCATCGCAAATGTTTGTATTAGCAACAAGACAACTTGGGATGGCCTAGATTCTACTATACGCCGATGTTTCAAAGAGTATGTCTCCAGAGTCGATCCCGTCACGAATCTGGGTCTTGGCGTGGAGTGTGTGGCAGCCTATCATCTTGGTGAAGCTTCCAGGTGATTATAGATTAACAATTTGCTTTCTTTACTATATATTAACGCAAGAATTATAATTTACGAGAATTCAACATTTTCGTTTCCCTTCGCAACAGATGTACGACAGATTCGCAGCATCCAGAATTGTTACCTTGCGGTTATCTCATTGGTCACGTAAAAACCGTGTATTTGGTGCTTTCTGGTTATTCCTGGCTAGCGGTAGATACTTTAATACCACGATCTATCGTTCAACGACTGATATCGCTTTTGACCGAACATCGTAGAGTCATCCTGTGTGGTCCTAGTGGTACAGGCAAAAGTTATTTAGCTGGAAAATTAGCTCACGCACTCGTGGACGCCGATACTGATTCCAAGGACGCAGCTGCCGTAGCTACATTCATTGTTGATCATAAATCGAGCAAAGAATTGAGACAGTACCTCGCACACATTGCTGAAAGATGCGACTCAAATACGGCCGATGAACTACCGAGAGTTATCATTCTGGAGAATCTTCAGCACGCAACTTCTCTTGGAGAATTATTCAGTGGACTTCTTGGTACAAGGCATTCTTCCTGTCCTGCCATCATCGGTACTATGAGTCAAGCTACTTGTAGTACTACGAATCTTCAGTTACATCACAATTTCAGGTAAATTCAAGTTTGATATGAATTTAATATTTAACGTTTTATGATTAAATAGTGCGAAATAAAGTGAAAAGTGTAAAACATTAACTTCATACATATATCTATATTAAAAAGTAGATTCTAAGTAAAAATATCTGTTAATTCTCTTTTGCTTTATCAAACGCCAACTGTTAAGTATTATTGACACGTTAACTGCTATACTGCTCGGTAGGGGCCAGTGTATGACCTTTACTTTCGCTTTAAGATCGTTATCGTTTGTTTAGACCTTAGCTCACGCGTCGAGCGGAAAATAAGGCAAAATTGGCGTGGCTGTTAACATGTTAAAGTATTGTATACTTATCATAGTAACTACCATGATTGAAATAATTTTTCTTGATGTTTATCGATTAGATGGGTACTGTGCGCAAATCATATGGAACCTGTCAAAGGATTCTTAGGCCGTTATCTAAGACGGAAGCTTCTCGAACACGAATTGCGAGAATCTGGTGGAACGAGAAACGCAGAAATGGCTGCAGTTGTTGAGTGGCTACCACGAGTGTGGCTACATCTTAATAAGTTCCTAGAAACACATAGTAGCTCCGATGTGACGATAGGTAAACAACGAGCGTTATTCTTAATTATAAACAGTTAAAATTATAAATATGACTATATAAACGTTCACGTTACACACTGATTTTCTGTTAGGTCCTCGACTATTTTTATCTTGCCCAATGGAAGTTGCGGGCTCTCAAGTGTGGTTCACAGACTTGTGGAATTATTCCGTAATTCCATATTTGGTAGAAACTGTTAGAGAAGGATTGACACTCTATGGGAGACGCGTTAGTGGAAATGGAAATAGCGAACCTAGCTGGGAGGATCCAGCGCAATTTATCACCTCGAGTTACCCATGGCTATCGACGCATGCTGTACATGGTGGTAGTGATGCTCTTCTCCGTTTGAGGCCCGAAGATGTCGGTTACGATGTAGTTACTTCTGGGCATACATCCGGCGTTGGTGCTTCTAGTGTCAAAAGCCTTGGTAGTATCCATAGCGATACGGAAGGCGATCCTCTGGTTAGTATTTTCTTAAAATCCTAAAATTAGGATGTTAGGATGGTAAGCCTAAGATTAAATTTCTAAAAATTAAAAAAAAAATTATTTAAAATCAATTTAAATAGTTTATCATTACAATACGTTATTATAAAATAATTGAAAAAAAGAAAGATACATAAAATACTTTGACACGTAAATCTGTACTACGATAAGTATAGACAATAATCATTGTTGCAGTTAAATATGCTGATGAGACTTCAAGAAGCAGCTAACTATTCAAGCCCACACAGCAACGATAGTGATTCTGTTACGTCTCTTGACTCATCCCACACGCGACATTCAGAAGATTTAAGTTCTTCAACGTCATCATCCAGGGGCGTAGAATCCGCACTCTGAATTAGACTCTAATATTATCGATACTGTTAAAAAGCCAGGCAAATAATCGATATATTACTATTACGATATTAAATAATTTCTAAATTCAAATTAATATTTAAACGTATTATGTTTAAATCTTTCTTTAAAAGACAGCTGAGCAGACAAACTTGCGAGATAGACCTACATATTTGAAGAGTTGCGACATATAGTAAATGATTTAAATATAATCATTTTTCCAATACGTTTGACCACTCGACAGTATATGCAAATATACAAACACTATAAACTCTGAATATATTACTTTTCAGATTCGAATTAAGCCAGAGTTACAGTTCCAAAAAAATCTTTTATATCTACGACTGGCCTACATTAACCCTGCATTTTTCTAAATATTAAGCACTTTGGTGTGATATGTAATTAACTGAGAAAATGACAAATAAGCGATGATTTGGTATTTGTTTGGATACGTAGGTGTATGCTGTACACCTTCAAATAATGCAATAATTCAAGCTGCCGTAATGGGAGTGAGCATCTATTTTAAACGAATGTGTTTTTACGCTCAACTTTCAAAGAGTTACGCAAATACACAGTCTGTAACAAATAATAATAACAAAAAAAATAATAAAATAATAGTAATTATATTAAATATAACAATAATAATAATTATTATTATCATAATAATCAAGTTGATCAAATCTTGATGGAGTATACAGTATTACAATAGAACGCAGAACGAGAAACTTCGAACTGAGCTAAGATTTCAGAATGGAATACGTCCATTCCTTTCGTCCTCTACTTTCAGGTAGGTTATGTTTTATTAAATGGATCTCATGGACGGATGATTTGTTGAAATATACAATATTTTGCCTTCGTAAAAAAAAAACACACAGTTCGAAGTGATCATGCGCGCGAATATAGTCTATTTATACATACTTTAATATGAAAGCTCTATTTAATTAAAAAAATGTTAATATAATCCACACACGATACACACACAACAACTACACATGCGTGCGCATGGTCGCACTTACGAAGCATGCACGTACGCGTGTACGCACTACATACAACACATACACTTGCATAAATCCAAAATACACATAATCCATACACACCTTACGACGACGGCGCTAAATACATTATATAAATAACAATTTATAACTAGCCAGTAAGATACGTGAGTAATTCTGGTCATGTACTGTTGTAAATAAAATGTACGAGAGAACTGTATAACAATGGTAGGGAGAAACTGGACTTGCGATCCCGCGATAGTTGGCAAGATTTCTGATGCTGATGTGTAAAGTGTAAAAATCAGAAGGAAACTTCGAATTACCTATTTTCAATGTACCCTACTGTAGCACGTGGATAGAGTCGATGATTCGCAGAAAAAAATTTCGTGTTACATTAACTATACATATTGTACATGTTATGTATCTGAGAACGTTCTCAGATTTTAATCGATTGCGCGACATCTTGAATACGAGCGATTATACAATTACATTTACAGGTTTTTTACGTTTGTACCGTGTTTATACGCTGTACGGCGCTGCACCCAAACTCTACCTAAATAATAATAATTATTGTGTCATAAAATAAAACATTAAACTCTAATAATCGTATTGTTCCTTTTCTTCTACCAAATTCTGTTCAATTAGTCATTATTTTACATATGCTTCGATGTCTACTTTGTCTATTTGCATTGTCTTATTTCATCTATTGAAATACTTTTGAAAAATTAACTTATCGTAAAACACAAGTTGATCAAATAATTCGACGTTATTCTAAAAATTTCAATCACCTTCCGCATTACTAGTTTTCCTTTTTGTTCGCCTTCTTTGTATTAGAGCGAAAAAAAAACTAAAGGTAAAAAAGATACAAGGATAAATGATATTTCATTACGAACTTCTTACAGTGTTTTTAGGTGCTTCTATATTTTTCTTAATTTATATGGTTTTTCTTTTACGGTCAATATGCTGAATTTATTTCTTTAGTTCAAGCTCAAGATAACTCATTGCTGCAGCTTCACGCTAGCAGCTGCTTACAATTCTGTTGAAGGCTGTTCGCCTCTCACATTTCTTCTAAACGTCTAATCCAAAGCACATGAGCCGACAATCTATTACGATACATATGATAGCAATTTTTTCTAACCTTCCAGATGTAAATCTTGATACTATCATTTTGTTGCTACAATTCTGGCTGAGGAAAATAATCATCGATGTAATTTCGAGAATACAAATTTTGAGGATCATAATACGAACAAAGTGAGTCTTTTTCTCTTGCGTAAACTTTAATAAGCTTATTTGAAGGTTTTTTAATTTTATTTGGTTCTTTTTCAATAAGTTTCGTAATGAGCGACGTGGAAAACATTTATTGATAAGACTTTCTTTTTTAATTTAAAGTCGACTAGTTTCGTAAGCGTATATTTTGCATGAGTGGTCAAAAGTCTTTTTATAATTTATTATAATTTCAACCAGACCCACGTGATTTCTCTTTTCTATTAAATTATATATTTATACATTATAATTAATATTATAAAATTTCATAATAAAAAATACGACATAGTGTTTAATCGATTTTTATTTCTATGATGTAATTATGTATGTTACTTTCTACTATCATCATTACAAAACTTAATACATACCTATAACATTTCTGTATAAAAAATTATGTTACAGAAGATTTAAATTTAACATATTAACAACTTTATATACTACTATTCAGAATTACAAATCAACGATGTATAACTATAAATAAAAGTTAAATAACATTTTTATAATTAACGTGAAATTTACGGGGGATAATGTCCTCTTTAAAATTATTTTCTACAGAAAAGAACATCGGCCGTAATACAGTAATTGGAAATACGTATATTGAAGACCGATGTTACAACTTTCCTTTGTTTTTATGTCTAATACATTAGATACGATATCTTCAACACTCTTTATATATACCTACATTTTCTGTTAGTATTACTACTACGACTTTTGAAATGTTATTTTTTTCAATTTCATATTAACTAATTCATGTATTTATTCCTTCGATCTGCTACATTAATTGATTAATTCATTTCATCTTATGGTTGAATTTACATATTTTGCTAACGTTACTATACTTTAAGAATGTGAGGCAAGAACTCTGGAAAGTATAAAGTTAAATTTGCTACAATATAGAAAGATTTTTCATAATATATATAGGATAATTGAAAAAATTGTTTCAAATAAAAAAAAACAATTTAAGGAATTAAATAATAAAATATAATAATTTTCTATTATCTGCATAATTTTCCTTTCATGTTTTTTATTTTTACGATAGAATTAACGAAAGATGCATTGAATATGGTGATGCGAAAGATTGTGAATGGTTTTCAATCTCTATAGACATGTCGCTTCTATAAAAATGATGAAAAGATTACAACTACAAATCGTATAAATATTAATAGTACAGTATCTATATAGATACCTGTCATACAGTCGTTGCACCCATTATGACTAGAATGGCATAAAATAATAGAGTAGCTTAGTCAGCCTTCCATAATTAGAATTTATAGAAAAATGTAATTAAATTAAGTTAAATAAAATAAAAGGAGATTTACGTTTCAATTAAGTATCCATAGTGAATGGACAAAGTCTCGCGCGTATCGCTACTAATAATGAATAATCTATACTCATCGTTAACATGTTTATCGTTAACGTTTGTATTAAAACACAGAATTAATCAATTTTTCCGATTTTTATATTCAAATTTAGGCAAATAAAATACAACTTGCAATGCGATAATTATTTCGTATTGATAAAGTGAAGTGTTGTATGAAACATTGCGCGGATTATTCTTTTATAAGAAACATATAGAAGAATACCTGCAATCGCTTATTGAACGACAAGTTGGCTCGATAACTATTATACCTTAAGTATCTTGGAATCTGTTAGATTAAAAAAGAACTTGTTTAGTCGAAGCTTTGCAACGCGAATTGACAATTATACAGCGATAACAACTTTCTTCAAAACAGAAATAACGTTACGTGTCATAGATTCATGAATTTTTGTTAAGCTGTGACATTATAATACAGAAATAAAGATATAGATTATAAAAGATTAACTTTAAAATGTTTCAAGTTCTGGTATTTAGAAGAAGTTATTATTGCCATCAGATGTCCCTTTTCCCTTTGTATAGTGTAACTTTATTTAAAATCACCTAAGGTTCTTTCATTTAATTTTATAATATTCAAAAATATTCAAGGCGTAGTAACTATTGAACCATCTTATACATAACTCAATTGTTGTAATAAGTACAAGCTATAACGTTAATATGGAATCTAAAAATTTCTAAAGAAAAATATGACATATATTGCATACGTAAAATTTTATAAATTTGTGATTTACTTAAAATATATTAGTACGTTGAAATATTTTAAAAGATTGATTAAGTAAAATGATTACAAAATTTCTTCCGAGTTTCTTGTAATCGATTGCATAATATGCAAATAACATGGCACTTACGAAGTATCGATTGTTAATTGTGCAATACTCTTCAATTATACGTTAAATGTTAAATTAAAACGACGTTACCACTGTACAATCTATTACACTGCACGTTATAGGTATAGTTTTTGTTACAGATGTGCATCGACAATCTCACTATGAAATGTACTTTACTTCTATAAGTAATTATAATCTCAGGTACGTACATATTATTCGTTATTTTTCTTAACCAATGTTTCTAATGCACGCGGTATACAGAACGGGCAAAGTGTATCTGGTTTTAACGTTTGACATAACATTTTCCCTAAAAATTGTGCTGTACATGGAAGAAGTAAGGACTGAGACGTCAATAACTCTGTCTCCATTTTTGAAATTATGTCCGTTTCATAATTAGAGAGTGGATAATGATGCCCACAGGTGAATACCATCGAATCTTCTTCTGTCGCAAGGAAACGATATACAGCGTCCGGGTCCTAATTCGAATATAACTTCTCTTTAATCGATTACAAAGCATTCGCGAAATCAAACGATTGTATATGTATTGTTCGATCTTTAAAAATCACCGAGATACGATATCTAACGAGGAAGTGTTAAATGATACTACTATTTTTTTTAAATAAAGCGGATATTTCCAATCATTAAGTGACATACGTAATATTTTCTACAAAAGAACGAATAAATATGAATCTCGATACTTTCTTTGATAAAAGTAAATTTTAGGAAACGTTCATCCTTCCCCTTCGTTTTGCAACGAAAAATATATTACGTTGTATTATAAATTTTACAATAACTTTCTACGGAATATAAAATTAAGCGATTTCTTTATACCTTAATATGAATGAATGATCTCGATTCCTGATTTGACACTGTGCTCACAAGTCCTTCTAACATCTGTTTAGTTGTATTATTTGAACTTGTACCAGGATATCCAGTAAGTGGTGCTCCGTAATGATCGGCCATTAAAGATGATAAAATTTTAATAAACTCGGGTGTAGGTTCATCTAAAATATAAAGTTTCTCATCGTTAATTTTTCCGATAGAGAGAAATAGAGAATGTTAATTCTTCAGAAGCCTTTTTTCAATATTTCCATAAGATATAGATAAAATCAGATTTTAACGCTAAATATGTCAAGATGATCGAATAACTAAAAAGGAATTGAAGACTTAAACAAGTAAGATATTAATAAAACGAGTGAAAGTCAGGTAGGATAAAAAAGATATATACAAAAAAGCATGAACAATATAAGAAAAATATGAACAGTATTGATACGATATATAGGATATATTAAACGAAACGATAATGTAAAATAAAGTAGATACAAATTAAAGAAAGCATAGAAGATGTATTCTTGAATAACGCGCCAGAGTATTAATAGACGTTGTTCCACTTTTATATCGTGGAAACGTAATTATAAAAATTGCAATAACGAGAAAGAAGTATGATTTTATAGATACACGATTTAGTAATACAAAATTAACACGAAGTACAAAATATTTTTTACCTTTATCTATATGCTGCAACAACATGGAAGAAATTTGTAGGCAAAATTTAACTGAGAACAAGTTGATCATGTTTAGACCTCTTGCATTTACATCGTTCTTGTTCGTATCCAGATATAAGCTCATAATATCCTGGCTTTACAAAAATATAAAATTTACGATTCGATTACGATAGATTTGAATACGAAATGTTAAATAATGCGATGAATAATATTTGGCGAATAAAAATAAAGACTAAACTTTTTAATCAAAAGTAAATGTTATTTCTTGTAAAATAAAAAAAAATTGTTATTAAAATAAAAATAACTGGGTATAATATTTAAACGTAATATTACAGAAAATAATAAATCTTACCAAAATAATAATAATCCAAGAGGATAAAAAATGTTACTTTGATGTTCGAGAAAAACGTTTTCTAAACTTTGAATTGGCAAATCGTGCTGAATCCAAAAGTCAAACGTACTTCGTAATATTTTACATTTAACCACGACAGTTTCATTTTCAATTTCATTTAAATAAAATTTAAGCACCTTTATAGCTTCGGTCGTAAGATTATTTTTACGATGCTGCGTCGCTTCTTTTCCACAAGGCATTATACAATTTTGATCTTTTCGATTCTCAGTAGCTTGTATATTACCATTTGTATTCTCTGTGATCAATGCAGATTTTTGAGAGACGTTGCTTCGTGAATCTGTATCAACTTTCTTAATTTCTAACGACAAGTCATCTTCGAAAATAAAACGATCGATCCACACCTCAGTGTCGTCCGTGTTAATTTCAGAATCCAATGTACCTTCTGCGATATCCAAAGATATTTCGCTAGTTTTGGCTTCTTTACAGGGCTCTTCTGAACCTCCTTGATAATCGAATGCGTATAAATCTTCTTCGAGTACTTGTAAACTATTCAATGATTTACTTGCTGGAATTTTCATCTTATTTCTCGCGGCGCTATCTTGTACAGATTCGATAAGATTTCTTTCTACGTGTTTATTAAATAATTCTGTATTTTTTTGTAAATTATGATTCGATGAATTTGAATCCTCAATTAAACAACATGCGCTGTCAACGTCACTTTTTGTACTGCAAATGTTTGTTTCGGATGCACTATCAGGTATCGTAGATTTTACGCTCAATTGAAAATTTAATAAATTTAATGCCTTTAATTGGTAAGAAAAGGCATCCGAGAAATTATTTTGTAAAATAGCGATCTTGGAACAGGCTTGATAATTTCTTAATTCGATACACTGCAAAAGAATATATATATATATAT
>JAITYT010000075.1:2615084-2630564 GCA_025433975.1 Liostenogaster flavolineata
TTTGGAATTAAAATAAAATTAAGAGAATACATTAACCTTATTCATAATTTTAATAGGATCGTATAATCCAACGAAATGCTCTAATACATAATGAAGCGTTAACTGTCCTGGTAATTTTTCTATAACACTTAAAGGGCGAGAGGCACCCACGAGAGAAGAAATATCGTTATACTGATAGGCAATAATCGGAGCAGGAATATCAGGGACCTGACTAGGTATCTCCAAAGTGTGCAAAGACCGTACAACTCGTTTCGAAGACTTCAGTAGTGAAAACTTTTCATCGGTATCTTTCGTGTCTTTTCCAGGTAAACGTCCCAATTGCGCCCTATTATTGTTACCCCATGCTAGTACAGTGCCACCTAAAAGAAAAATAATCAAAAGCGATAATGAGAAAATATTAAAATAATTTATACTAAAGAAATTGAAATATTTTAATCGTATATAACAAATATATCGTGTTAAAACCTGGTTGAATCGCAACTGTATAATCATATCCACAGCAAATTCCGAGGGATCGTATTATAGGATTGCTTTTCTCTTTACAATCTATAGTTTCTGTATGTTGAAGCTTCGTTTCATGGGTAATGTTTCCATTGTTGCTATCGGTTATTATATTTTTCATATTTGCATCTAATTCCAGTTCGTCGTTGGCTCTTTTCCAAGTATTATGCCTAGGTGGCACTTGCGCAAAAATCGACACGGGATTACAACATAAAGGCGTAGGAATCGAAACCTCGCGTTTTGTACCGTTTCCTATTTGTCCGTCCGAGTTTCGACCCCACGTATATAAAAAGCCATCTTTTGTTAACAACGCATTATGATGACTACCTGTTGCTACCTAAATAAAAGGAATATGATACATAATCGTTACTTGCTTCGTCCTTTAACAACTACCTGACATTTATATTTGTCGAAAATAATTTTCATTTAAATTATTAATATAATAATAAAATATTTAAGTAAAAACTACGGTACTACAAACTTTTTGCTTAGAATATTTATTCGCGATGTATCATATCAATTTGACTGAAGTAATACCAAATAAAAGTAACGTTAAGACTATTATCTATCACGAACCTGCACTATTTGCCCCTTCACTAAACTAGTATCTATCAGACAAGGTGTCAAATGTGCTTGAGATTCCTCGAGTAATCCTGTATTAATATTTTTAATATTTGTGCCTTCAAATTGCTTTCTCCTCGCATCTGGATTACACGCGGTTGTATTTACTTGTATATTTTGCCTTTGAACATTTGACTCCAACCCAATTTCGTTAGTATCATTACCATTTTTAAGATCAGGCTCTTGTTTCTCGGAATTTATTATTTCCGGATTTTCAGCTTGCTTTTCGATAAATTCTTGTTGCTCTAATATTCGGTTCTTCTTTTGTGCTTGTGCTTGCAATCTCAGAACCTGTGGACTTGCTCCCCATACATACAATTTATTTGAATTGCTAACAGCCAGCTATAAACGAAATTTACAATAGTCAAAGTGTAATAGGTAATATATTGCGATATGTTAATGAGAGAGAAAATTAATAATAGATTTTAGTATGCAAAATAATGTTTTTCTTATTACGTGTTATCCACTTATTATATAAAAGCAAAATGTACAAACTGTTATTACTTACGTTATGAAAATACGCAGTAGCGATTAGCGATATTTTTTCGGACAGCAGTACTTTTAATGGAATCGAACTTTTATTAGTACTGTTAACTCCTAATTGTCCGAAAACGTTACACCCGAAAGCATAAAGAATACCTTCCTCGGAAAGGGCTAGCGAATGAGCGTGACCAGCACTAATTTGTCGTATAACTACACCAAGCAATGCAGTTACGAGAGTAGGTATGTTTCTTTTCTCAGTATTTCCATGACCTAATTGACCATGAACACCCCAGCCCCACGTAAAAATTCTCCCATCTACAGTTAATGCTATTGAATGATATTGTCCAGCCACAGCATCGATAATAATCTCTTGTGCTAAAGAAGTGATTAATTCGGGATTTGAACATTGTAACACTTTACCAAGCCCCAACTGACCATATTGACTCGAACCCCATGTGTAAATACCATTATTTGTCACTACTAATGTATGACAATGACCGCACGATACACTAAATATCTCTAGTTCCATAGTTTGGAAAAAATGTATTGCTTTGGGTGTTCCGTACCTTAATACGGAAGATCCAGTACCTACAGAAAAAAGAATACGTCACGATAATCAAACAATAATTAATGGTAAATTAAATAAGCTGTACGAAACTCACCCAAACAACCTTGAATAGCGCTTCCCCAGGTATATACGTTACCATTTCTAACAAGTGCCACGTGAGAAAATCCTGCACTTAGAGATCTCTTCTTAAAATTTACAGTTGACATTAAATTTGCGTGTTCTATTTGCTAAAATATATTACATATATTTATTATTTTATATATATTATAAAATAAAATTATTCTATGCTTAATTTACCTTCTTAGCTTTCAATAATTGGACATCGCAGATTAGATTACTACTTTGATTTAGACAGAATTTCTTACGAATGAGAGTAAGTAAAATTAATATAAAGGTTTCGACGATCGCTTCCATCAGTGCAACGGTCTCGATCTATGCAAAAAAAAACAATAGGAAAAACATTAATACATTTACGAATCAAGGACACTTTCTATAATTCAACAATTACACGATTAAATTATTTACGAGCTTCTTGTTTATATATCAGTAGTTATTGTTATTGTCATTATTATTATTATTATCATCACCGCGCGAGCCCCAGGAAAGAATAGGCCCATGGTATTCCATGCCTGTCGTACAAGACGTTTAAAAAGGAAACCCATAAAAATGAAAAGTTCAGTATACATGGCAACACTTTCTAAAGAACAATTTTCCATTAAATGGAACAAAATATTTTAAAATATTAAAGAATTTCATGACATTTAGAAAAATATAAGAAATACAAATAAAATGTGTGTGGTTTCTTAATATTTAAAATTTACACGTATAAAGTAGTAATAATCGCACTTACATTATTATCTCGAGGCTCTATAGAATCATGAGATTGAGAATTATGTGAAGCAATTTTACGACGCGCTTCGCATTGCATCAGTTTGGGTCTTAATACTGGGTTAGTTGGATCATACAGTGTTACTAGTCTCTGTTGAACAAAATGTGTAATTTAAGAGCACATATCAAAAATTGTATTTATAATGCACAATAATAATAAAATTAACGATATGCGCGGTAAACTAAATAATGAAATAAAAAATAAAATAAAAACATAATGTATTTTGTACTTATTTATATATAAATATGTAAACAGATATTAGTATTTAGAAATTTTCTGTAAAAGGTAATTATATCTGCATTTGTAAAAGATATAATGCAATATGTTATTGAATATAGATATCTCACCTGAAGTACGAAAATTTGAAAGTCTGAAAGACTGTTAAAAACAAAATTTACATGACTTCTAGCAAGATCGGGTTTAATTAGTATCTCTTGCATTAAGTTGGATTCGCTCAAACATATTAACAGGCCATCTGAAATAGCACACTGTTTCTTATTTTATATGTTGTCGTACGGTATGTAACGCGTATCACAGTTATTATATCTGTGCCGCGTATACTTGTGGAACAAAATTTATCTAAATATAACAAAAATAAAAAGTGGGAGCGTTTACTTCTATTTTATACAAGTACACAAAGAAATAACTGTTGTTAATGTAAAGAAGGTAAAATCATGTTTTTAGGGATTGATACATCGTAATAAAAACAATAATCGTACGACAAATAATAAACATAATATTTTATAAATACGTTACATGGTAATGAGTTACTCGTTCCGAACAAATGTATCGTTTTCATTAGAACCTCTAACATTTCTCCATAAAGAGATCTTTGTGTAGCTAAATAGTGTAGAACTTCCCACAAACAAGTCTGTCCCGCGATATTAACAGCTAGAAGTTCGTCGTAAAAAAAGTTTGTTGATAAAAAGTATCTGAAAGTATGAAACATTTCATAAAAGATAGATTTCAAAGACATACAGTCATTTTTACTTAAGAAAAATGTGGTTTTTGAAATGCGAATACTTACAAAAAATCTCTATAAATAATTTTCGATTGGTGCGATGTAGCGCGAAGTGTTGTTTCTATAAAAGCAAGAAAGCACAGATTCGATAAATGTATTCTCGTTGCGACTGATAATTCACCTATAGCGGGAGAAATTAAGCAATGCGTAAGACAGCTCAATAATTCAGGTGTATGTCCAGCCGATGCAAACTTTAATACGCTTTTGAGTAATCTACACTGAAATAAAGAACGAAAATTACTGGAACTTTAAAAAAAAAATGGACCTATGTATATGACTTGTATTTTTTCCCGTTTGGAATTTTAAAAAAAAAGACATAGACCATACTCCGCTAAACAATACGCTGACTAAATTAAATGACGCGTATGAGCGTACATATACATGTAAATATTAATACAACACAAAATACTACGATATAAATATAAAACATTTACTGTACAAATACCTTGGATAATTTATAAGAGGCTATTGCTCTGGGAAATTCCTTATTCAATAAAAGTATATCACCGGTATACTCTAATAATTGTTGTGCATTCATACCAAATATCGCAGCCAATTTTCCCGCTTTTTCAATTTCGTTATTTTTCAGTACTAATTCCAGAAAGATAGCCAACAATGATTTTCTATTAAAATAATATTTATAAAAAGAACTACCAATAATGACAGTAACAACAACAATAACAGTTATTATATTTAATATGGACATTTTTAATACTAACCTGAGAATGACTTTATAAACGGAACAATTGGTTACGATTAAACAAGTATCTATACTTGGTATTTCAATATTAATATCTTTTATATTCGATGGCAATTTATATTTTTTGTCGACATCATAATATAGTTTTTCCGTTTCCACATTTTTAAAGTCTGTACCTTTATGTATAGTACGAATAATTTCTTTGCTGTCCTTGAAAGAAAATCGATCGATGATACTTTCTGGATTAAATTTGCTATCTTTCTTTACACTGGCCTCGGACATACGATCGGATATTACATATATCGTATGTTTTTTAACGTCAGTGATAAATAAAAAACGATGAGTTAATAAAATATTTTCGCAAGAATCGAAAACCTTATGTACAGATAAAGGAACGGCGGAGAAATCTGGCCCATGTACCTATAAAAAATATATATTTTATCTCTATGTATCGACTTCGATTTAATACGAAATCATCCGAATTCGTTGTTACATTTATTCGTACACTACGAGATAATACTCGTTTCTTACAGTTACATAATTGCTGTCGTGATGATAACAGGTATATAATTGTTGTCCTTCTCTGTCATTTTGTAATGTAAGAAAAGTATCTTGTGATATTGGTTCTGGACTCATTATATCGATGTAATCTTCGGATAATGTTTCGATATTTACAGTGGGAAGACTACTGCATTTATTATTTCCAGTATCTGTGGAATAAATATATTTAACTAAATTTTTAATTTTTATTTTTTAGCAAGTTATATTAAAGGCTCGATATTAGTTTTAATAGATAGGAATGATGTATACGATATTAGTCGCTGAAATTTAGGATAAATGAATGCATTATTAATTTACCATTATACCGTAAGTTTTCTGCCAAATTATGATTTCGCGTTTCAGCTAACTTCTGTCTAAGAATAGTGAGCTTTTCGACGGAAAGTTGCTTGAGTCCTTGCAATCTGGATCTAGTGGAAGCAAAACTTTTCGTGTTGTCATAGATCATGTCGGTGACTGATGGCGCATTAGGGCATCCTTCGTTTTCAAAGTGACGCAAACAACTAAACGTACGATGTTCTAAAAGTAAGCGCCATTGTTGCTTTGTATGATTTGTGATTAAAACGGACACAGCTTCGTTATTTTTATCTCTGCAAATTTGTAGATCCATGATAAAACCAGTAACACGTGCTATGCCTATTTGGTGACCATTTTCAAGGTTTATAAATACGAGTTCTCCATACTCGGTTCCTAAAATAGCAACGTTGATCGATGTCTTTATATCTTGCCACCATGTTAAAGCCGTTGGTCTAAAAATGTAGTAAATTCAAGTTAGAATACTCGAAAATTTTAACTTGAATGATATCAAGTATTTTATTGAATTTAAAATAGCATTCTAATTACTCTTCTACCATGTAAAAAAATAAAAAGATGAAAACATTTTGATATTAATTAATTAATAAAAACATAATTAATAATTTTATCTTAAAAAGTACCTAGAATATGACGACTGGGAAGCAATCGATGGAAAAGACGTTATATCGTCCAAACTCCATCTCTTATCAATAACACATTCTTCGTCCACTAACGACAACGCAGGGATTATATATAACGATCCGTCGATACTAGCTGTAAGAAGCCACGTTCCACATGGATCGAAACAAACAGTAGATATTTGTTTGTGACTTCCTTGAAACCAAGGTATTCTTTTAACAATCGGTGTACAGGAAGTGTTTTTTTTGTAATAAAGAATAATATCTGCATTTCCAGTTACAATAGCTAAAAATAGCTTTTTCCCAAATTCATTTTGAACACTGTATTGTATATTTGTAGCCTTGATTAGACATTGCAGTTTAAATAAATTATTTTCATTGGTACCCATAACAGATTGCCAGTCATCTTTGCTTTTATCTTCAGTCATCGTATTGTATGAAATAACATATAACGTTCTGTAGTACTACCTAAAATATATAATAAAATAAAATATTAGAGAGCATATTTACATTTAAATAATATTTTTATATTATTAATAGAAGTTATTTAAATGTGCAATACGTCTCGACTATCGTTTTCTAATACATATTCTCTTGTTAAGGAAATACTTCTTTATACTATTACTCTCTCATTCTTTCTACCTACTCGTAATGTTGTTTGATATGCGATACAATATTGTATATCAAAAATATATAACTTCTACAAATACGATCTTAAAGCACAATGAAGCAAAGTGTTATATGCATTGCCTTAAAAAAAGAAAAATTGAAAGCATATATTGTTTGCTTTGATAAATGTTTTCATTCGCATTAAAACTATCTTTAACATATTTATTACGATAAGAGGTTATATAATTGTTCTTGATATTCAGGTATCGTACGAAAAAAAATTGTGTTATGACTAGAAAATAATTATATCTCGTTAGCCAAATACTAAAGTAATATAGTCCATAAGAAAGATATTTTTTTCACTTATATGATATATTCTATGTAAGCATGCACTGTAATGGCAAAACGATTACGTACACCAGAATATTCCACGGAAGGCAAAAGTCGAAGTACATTTCTATCGAAATATTTTGATATCTTAAGAATAGATCTTTACCGATTTAATAAAAAACATCTGTCATAAATTTGAGCATGATGCACTATATTTTACTATACAATGAATTAAGAATATAATTGTTTGGGTTGCAACATATTTTACAGAGATATCTCTGTCATTCTGTCAAACGTCAAAATGTTAAGGTTATGTCAGATTCTTTGGAACGTAACTAAAACCATTCTATGCTATTACTTAAGGCAAATACTCAATTGTTTGTACATCTTGACTCGAAGGAAATTGATTTATACTAGGACGTAATAAAAGGAAAATTTAGTTTTTCCTAAGAAATAGTTGGTATCAGTATATTATATGAATTTATACTTATTTCATTTGCACGAAAGTTGATGGCTAAGAATTTTAATAAGTAGAAGTACCACTACAGTTAAATGACCAATATATTTAATTTTATCGCTATGCTCAATACAAAACATGGAAATATGGAAATCGGCATTTATAAACTAATTTTAAATATCACTAAGTTTACAAAAATTCACCAAGAATGTTCAAATTAAATTTTGCTTGTGATTGTTAAGAATGCTTTTGTACTTTCTAAACTGTGGTTTATTGTCACTTAGTAAATACATTAACTTAACTGCTACTTATAAGTAAACATTACTTAGAATTGTAGACAGATTATCATTTGGTTATCGTTTATTTTTTCAAGATTTTATACGTCTTACAATGCATCTACGTTATATAATAATTAATATCCACATTTTCTTCTGTTTTCATAAGAAAAATCAAAGGCTGCTTTCGCGTTTTCATTATTATCTGAGATCTCAGTTTTTAACTTCGCCACTGAATATTCTTTTAATTTCCTACGTGGTATATTTTTTAAGGCTATATTCCAATCCTTGGTTTCTCGTAAATCTAGCAGTATTTTGAAAGTTTGCTCGATTGTAAGATTTTTACTTGCACCGATGCCCCAATCTAGATACTGTTCCAATGGTAATCTTGCCATACGTACACCTTCTTTTTTTGCTTTAGCTAATGAGAAAGGCAATGGCCTTGTCTAAAATAAATTGGAAAAATAATCAACGGTAATTATTTGATAGAAAATACATTGTGAAATCGTAAGAGATAGATGCTCACCTTATCTACTATACCTCCTATGATATAAATTGCATCAGAATCATAATGAGTTAAATTATTTTTGCAGTGAGGTGTAAGATATACCAATTTAGATTTATTGAATATATCGAGATAAGACTTAGAAGTTACATTCAATGGAAATTCTTCGTTATATATGGTTGGTATTGAAAATTGCAATTGTTTCATAAGATATGAAGATTTATCGGCATTACAAAGATAAAGGTTCACTGGATTATTATGAAATCGGTTTTTAGCAAAAGTTAATGTTATTTGCTTAGCGGCATTGTTTTTCTCTCGTGTATTCATATAGTCTTCGTACCCACAATCTATTACTATTATTGGTTCATATATCATAGCAGAAAACAATTTCCAATTATAAAGATTATTAATCGTTGTATCGTAAATGCGTAGAAACATGTTATTATGTTGAAGACCATACGTCAAAGCACCGTGTACTATTTTTTGCGGGGTAAAATCAACTTCTTTTAACTTTTCTTCTTTTTTTATAAGATCATTTTGGTGTTTCATCTCATTTAACCAAAGAAATCCGAGATATTTTCTGCAAATAAAAAAATATATTTATAAAATCTATTTCACAAAGATAGTAAAGTCTAACCTTATTTCTAACCATGTTATCATTCGACATATTAGATCTTACATTTTTATCAGCAAGAAAGCAGCGAGGAATAAAAAATGGGACTTGTCTATTTCTTTTTAAAATTATGTAGAATATTTAATTGAGAGTAACTCATTTGCAATAAAATAGTAAATAAAAATACCACTCTATCACACCCGATACTAATCATATATTTATTCAGTTTAAAAGCATATTTTTTATGATTCGTAACTTAATAATAATTATCAGTAAGTATCATATAAGTAAAATCTGAAGAAATATATTAAATATAATCAAATTTGCTAAATATTGATAATTATGAAAAATAATGTTAATGTTAATTAACCCAATACGAGACGCGTTGCATTAATATTTTATTAATACTTATTTAATATTCGAAAAACTATATTTCCTCGATGTAACAATTGAGAATTTTGTCTAAATACACCTTTGCACAGATTTAGATGTTTCGAATAATAACGTAATCCATTCTTTTGGAGATATTTTTACAGGAATGTTAAAACCATCTTCACTCCAGTGTTCAATCTGTAATTTTAGTTTGTCCATAGTCTCCTGTTGCTTTGGATCCTTTAATATTAAATTGAGTTCTTCTTGTGATTTCTCATAACAGCTTGATTTAAGATCGACATTATACTCATCACAATAACTACGTCTTGGAGTTTCATAATTTATATTTTTACGTAAATATACATGTACGCGAAACGTACACGCTGAAATTCTACTACATGTTGAAAAACACGGCACGTATCGTATTTTTAAACCATATTGTAGACAAATTTTATACGCTTGACTAAACATTTCATAATATTTAATTAAACTTTACAGCTAAAAGACATTACAAAGATTATAATAGGTTAACACTATTTAGCAAACTCGCACAGTGTGAAAAATTGCAGAATAAATAACAGTCACAGAATATATAAAAATCAAAGATAGTAGTGTTACGTCTACTATCATAAAAGCTTCGAAATAAGCCTTTCGATCCAGTCAATTTATTAAATACTGATCCGGGATCGATAGACGTTTTTTGGAACAAATCAAAAAATCCAAGAATTACCAAAACAAGTATTAGAAATTACGCGACATTAATAGTTTGGAATAAAATCGGAAATTAACGGAAAATAACGTGGCGATAATGATGATAAAAGGATTCATAGAAATAATAAAAGGAAGCTTGTAATACTGGATTAATAAAATTGCTATAGGACTTTAAAACCGACGTAAAACGTCGCAGTATTTTTTATAATAGAAAATAAATTATAATTTAGAAAAAGTAAAATGGACAGCGATACTGTAATACAGAAATGATCATTCAATTTTGAATCAACGCAACAAGTACATTTACCGACTGTATTTCCGTAAGAAAATAGTTCGAAAGAGCGCAGCACCATAGGAGAGCGAGTGGCAGCACAGTCATAGATTTCCAAAAATTTGTAGGAAGTGGCATTGTGTTTCGCATAGAATCACATTGGTAATCCATGGAGAAAGTGATAGTCACGGTTCCGTGTTTTCGATCAAAAAATAAGGTTGAAATTCTATACCTGATGTCGTTTATCGACGTTCAGGTAGCAAAGTCCTTTGTTACTTGAACAAGAAATGATAAGATTATCCTTTTAACGAATTTAACAAAAAGGCATGTCGACTCTCAGACTTTCCACTTCGGTTGCAGTGGTAACCTACGGTGTTAGGTTAGAAGTACTTCATATTGTGTACGTAACGGTAAATATTAACTTTTTAATAGTTTTTTTAATTTCTTTTCGTCTGCATGGAATAATTGTTTATACCGTTTTATGCTGTGACTATGTCGTAGCTATTAAAAAATAGTCGATAAATTGATACGTTAACCTAAAAAAAATATAATTCTAGACACAATCATTTGTTGTAACGTGTAAGAAAAACGGTGAATATCACGATGTTCTGCGGTGTATCAAAATTGGGAAACAAGCTGGTGGATGATGAAAGTAATACGGAAGCAAAAGAATCCGTTCTGTTCCTTCAACAATTTGTACATAGCGTAGGTGATTTCAGTTCTCAGTATGGAAATGATAGTAGCATTTCCTACACTGTACAAAATATTAAGGGAAAACCGAGTCAATTTCCCTTTTATGGAGATTTTTCACAATCCTGTACGATGGTAAGTCAAATTTCATTTTAATTTAAATAAATATTAAATTAAAAAAATATTTATATAATTATGCAAATAATTTTATAATAACAGTTTGTTTTACAATATTAAACAAGGTTCTTAAAACGGGAAGCCTCGCAAACGCAAGTCGGAATTTCGCTTATTGTAGTTTCTAAGTAATCGATAGATAAAGGCTAAGTATACAGCCGTTTCGTGTTTATTTGCCTCAATGTCTTTATTTATAAAATAAATAGTTTGTGAATTGAATAGAAAGACGAGGTATTAAAATTTCAATACTTACATAATTTATTTAAGTGATTTATTAGAATGTTATTACAATTAGAATAGAATATTACAATATTACAATAGAATATTAAAATACATATACAAGAATCATTGTATTTTAGAAAGTTATTATAAAAGTATAAAATCGTTAGTTATTAATTTTAAATTTCCATGAAATGTCGCTACTTGGATACACTCACTGGTATTACGTATCTCCTGATTTCAGAGAACATATGGACCATGGTGGAAAAAAACACTTTCTAATTCCACAGATTTTATGCCACAAAATAATGGAAATTTAGTTAGTCAAGATTATATCGGTACGCAATAAAAAGCTAGATAACTTGTATGGATGAAAATGAAATCGTAGAATAATGTAATTTGTTATCTTTTTACAAGACATTGAGTTCTCCAAAGCGGTATATCCAGTTCGAATATCGATATATGAAATATACAATCCAGGAAGTGTCATTAGAATATGGGCGCAAGATTCTGTTGGCAAATGGTTTCAATTGTGGAGTGGACCTCCTCAAGTCGTGCATCCTAGGACACGTATATTTTCTCCGTGCCTTCATAAGTGCAATTTTAAGACGAAATTTTTGCGCTTAGAATTCAATCATGATTTTTTAGAGTATTATACAGAGTTGGATGCTGTATTGCTTATTGGAACAACGAAATTACTTATACCTCGTAATTGTAGCCATAATAAAAATATAAGCAATTTGTTAGAAGAGATAAGTTCTAATAAACTCCACAATCAAGATATTTATAATTCGACACCATTTTACTATAAAGCGTATCATGATATTTCAATTCTTAAAGAAAATCTTCGTCAGTTCTGTGTACTATATAAAAGGTATGGTAAGAGTTAATTCGATTATACAATTGATTTTACGTGTGTTATTCTAAGCATATTATTTGTAAATTTGCAGTCAAACAATGGAAAATTTACCTAAGAGTAATTTAGTTATTGATTTAGGACAACAAAACTATTTTCAAGCTTCGAAATTTGTGAAGGAGCCTTCATTATATATTCCAACGTTATGTAATGAGAAAAGTTATTCGGAAATTCCAAATGACAATTCAATAACAAATTGTCAGCCACGTGAAACTTTTCCCACGCTTCCAGTATGATATTTTTTATTTACTTAATAAATACAGTAAGTTTCGTACTTAATCGCATTTATTTTCAGGATGAAATAATATTAAGAATTTTCAAACATTTAGATTTAAAGTCGCTATGTTCTCTATGCAAAGTTAATAAGCACCTTGGTAAAATAGCAAGCGATCCGTTCCTTTATAAAAGCCTCAACTTAAATCCATATTGGCACTGTTTAAACACTAGAGGATTAAAAACATTATTGTTGAGATTTGAATTTTTACAACATTTAGATTTATCTTGGTGTGGTAATTATAATTTGATGAAAAATCAAGATCTTATAGAACTTTTATGTTATTGCGGTAATTTGACGCATTTACGTATGAATTGTTGCCGATTAGTTAATGATGAAATAATTAGTGAGATTTCGAAATCTTGCGGAAACTTAGAAGGTATTTATACGGAATTATTTACGTATAATCGTACATATTTTCAAACTATAGTTAAATTTAACATAATTTATTAATAGAATTATGTTTGAGTAACTGTACAGCTGTGAATGAATTTGCGAGACTCGATAAACTCGAATATCTCCAGCGTTTGGATCTCTACAGGACGAATATTACAACGTCTGCTTTGTGCGCGATATTACGAAAAAATCCTTGTTTGAAATATCTAAATTTAGGAGCGACATACAAAATTTCAAATATGGATCGAGTTGCAATAGAATTAGGAAATTCGTGTCCACAATTAGAAAGTGTCGATTTTTGGAGAGCAAAAACTCTTACACCAATTGGGTTAAGAGGTCTTACACGTTGCACTAATCTTCGTGAAGTAGACTTCGGCTGGTGGTAAGTTACTTCATCGAAACGATATCTGATTTTCATATATACGTATTATGCAAAATAAATTTAATATTTTATATTTATTTTATATCTAGTGTTGGAATGGAAGTTCCAGGTGATAGTCTCAGATCGTTCCTATCGGTTTGTTGTAATTTAGAAAAAGTGTTTTTGAGTTCATTGACAGGACTCACTGATAGAGATCTAGAACCCTTGTTGTTATGTAAAGAATTACACCAATTAGATTTATTGGGTGCTCGTAATCTTACTCCTGATATGTGTTGTAACTTTTTGTCACACTGTTTAAAGTTGGAAATGATTGACCTCAGTTTTTGCGAGAGTATCAGTGATGTAAACGTTTATGAATGGAGAGAGAATTATCCACATATATCGATCAAGAAAAGTTTTGAATCAAATGGTATAAATCTATTATAGATATCTTACTATAACAGTTTTTAATATTTAGAGCAAGTTATAACAAAATTAACATTTTGATTAAAGCATTATATTGGGGGTATCGAATGAAAATGTCGTTTTTTGCCATCGTCTTTAATGTAAAAAAAAAATGCAAAACAGTGCAGAAAAATGTAATTTCTTTTCAAAGTTATGTTTTCATTGTCCATCAATCAACAGCAAAAGAAATACGTATTAACGGATTGACAATCGAAACACAACTGACCGTTAAAAAGGACCGTATACAAGGGCGATGTTAAAAAACAACATTTTCATCCAATACCCCTAATAACTGACTCGAAGAATTTTTATGATTTATTCGAGTACTAAAAGACTAAATTTAGAATTACGAACGTTTAAATAAATTACATGAAATTATTAAGATTGAAGAATCAGAATTTTATAATTATTATTTAAAAGGGTTGTATATTTACACAGTCTGAAATTACATTTAATGTAGTATAAAGTAATTTATATTTTGTATATGTCATTATCTAAACATCTATCATTTGATGTAATTTAGTTCCGTAATTATTAATACCAAAGTCTAAGAAATATTATTATTGTTTGATTTAACGGTACAAATAATTAAACAAAATTAATAATATTTTATGAAGATATTAATTCTATCAATTCTCTGTTTATCGTCTTCCATTTTTAGATTTTGAAAGTTACTACTACGAAAACTATGAAGTAGTTTAGTACCGAATGCAACCAATTTTTCAGATGCTAAATAGTCGACATAGATTGGAATATTTTATTCGCCGATATTTCTGAATATGCTGTACAAGTAAACAATATTACTATTAATTCGATTGTAAATTAAATGATATAAATAAATTCCCTTTTACATCACATAATTTTTTAAATTTTGTATTGTTTTTCAAATAGTTTCTTTTAACTACTTTTAATAATTAATATTTAAAGTTCCAGTATTTATTAGAAAAATTTTTGTAAATATGTAAGCATTATCTGTTTATTTTGATTTCAATTTTAACACGCTTATTATCGACTCTTTTAACACGTTGATGCTGGCTTGATCCACCGGTGAGTCATTTGTGTTTGTTTTATGGGATGGCATGCATCACGGTGGGTCATGCTTACATTTTATAAACTAGATGGTACAAAATCGGTTTGTTATTTTATTTCAACCTACTCAATAGTAATGACCTAACAATTCAGTATTATTAATTAATATAAACTTAACTTAATTATTTATTGTCTTTTATGTGATTTCTTGAAGCATACTAGACAATATTACCTGTATTCGTTAGAAGCTGATTAATAATTTTTTTGCAATTTAAAATTTAAAATTTTAATATGTTTAGTACCTTATTTTTTATTTATATACCACGCGTTTACGAGACAAGTCCCGCATACTAGTTCTGTGACGATTTTTCTGTACCATTTTACGGTTCTGCGCAAAGAAGTGTAATATGACTTCTACTTTTTGAGAAAAGTCAAACAAAGTACCCCAAAATTGAAGTAAAAACTAGTCCATCAGCTTTACCTAACATTTATAAGTATATGCAAATTGATGCTGCCAAACTATTATATATCAATGTATTA
>JAITYT010000075.1:2646131-2658704 GCA_025433975.1 Liostenogaster flavolineata
TAGACACAAGAACATAATATATATCGTTGCCGACAACACAAAAACTGTGTTTTCACTGCACCTAGGGAATTTATGCGTCTCGTATCTCTCGCAAAGATACTAGTTTTGCGTTTGTCACTAATAGGGTTAAATAAAACATTTGATACGACGTTGATATTGCAATTTTGTAATACGCGTGTATAACGACTTCCGATATCGAATTGAACCTGACTTGACTTTTGAAATAATCAAAAAAAAAGAAAACATTTCGCGTCACAACGTTGACTGTTATCGTTGAGAGAGAAATGCGTGTAAAAAATGAACGCAGACTGGAAAGGAACGACATGCGTGTGCTTTTAAAGGACGCACGCGCAGAATGGGCGGATCGTTCGTCTCGGAAGAGCCGCAAATGGGCCTGTTGCCACCAAGAGACGGTGTAGTCCGGCTACCTTATTATTTCATGGCCGGACGGCATCCGGCACAATCCAGATCGTAATCGATTTTTCCTTAAGTCGTAAAGCGATCGTCGCACTCGGGCGTCTCGCCCTCTTTGCTAGGTCGTTGCGGAACAGTCGGGTTCGAACGAGATACTGCCTGGATTTGGCTCCGGTCTACCGATCTTCCTACGCGCTAATCTACCGGTCTTCGATAGTACGCGCTTAAGTACGTATGTACGTACATTGCGCATACGTTTAGAACGTTTACGGTGGAAAATTCGCCTATTCGAAGATCGCATCTTCGAGAATGACCGTAAAAAAGGACAGCGCTCGAGGAAAGTAAAGATTTAAATTAAATAAAACATAAAAAATAGTCAAATTGAAACAAATAACTTTATAATATATTTTTACTTCGAGTCAGCGATGCAATCGCCTATTATCGATGATCTTTTGCTACCTAGCGGGTAAATTAATTAGCACGCAACGGAAAATATGTCGATATGCTCAAACACCAGGATCGCACTAGTTCTATCAATCTTCTTTTCCCCCCTTCGAATACTTCGCTAATAAATCGTGTTCGCGAGGAAACCATTAGTATTTCGTAGCGTCGACACGCACGATAATTATCGACTTACCATCGCGATGCTAAACACAGAACGATAAGATATTATATTAGTCGTGAGAATACATATACGCGAGGATTTAGGCACGAGCTCGAGAAATTCTGTTTTAAAATTGCGTCCGTGTAATGGATTTCGTCGTTCTCCTAATCATGGCGAAAAAGCAGCGACATTGCGAACGAACGTTTCGAGCTGCACAGGGCACATACTTAGGCGAATGCACACGTTCGTACGTAACGCGTTCGCGTTCGTAGAAAGTACGGCTGCATGCTGCAAGGCAATTAATTTCATAAGTATCGTATTCGTATTCTCGAAGGCACCGGCTCCGTCGTTATTAATTAAAGACATTATCAATTTTAATTATGCCTTCGAGGCGGATCGATCGACGTACGTATACACATGTATACTCGCGTTGATCGCGTTATTACGCACGCCGTGCATATTTCACAATATTATCGAGATGCCTTCCTCTCGTAAAAATACGTTCGCCAATCGATCGTTTTCGTCGTACGACCTGAATTCTAATTCGATTCGAATTACCGCGTTCTCTCTTCGCATTTCGAGCTGAAAAGAATTGTCTGATAAAAAAAAAGGAAAAATTAAATTTTATAAAAATCGTAACGCGCTAGGAACCTCCACTCAATGACAATTTATTATAATTTTGACAAAGGATTACGGTTTTACAATCGTTCGTTAGGCTAGCGACGTTGCATCATTTTCCGACCGTCAATGACTTCACGACCGTCTCAATCGCAAAACGTCGTAAAACACTCCTACGTAAACGTCAACGCGTATGAATGAATACTGGTCGAATGAATGAGCTTCGAGTTCCATTTCGTTTACGTTCGTAAACGCGTGAAACTTTCACACGCGGGAAAAAATCCAGGGGGAGAAAAATGAAAATCTGCACGAATTCGTCGATGAATTCTCCGTCGAATCTGGACGATCACGCGTCGTGACGATTTACTTGGATTATTCGCGATTGGACTTCGAGAAGCGTTTCCTAGTGCTAGCCGTTCTCGCACGACCATTGTTGCCGTTCTTGCGAGTCTCGCTCGCATACAGAATGGACTTATACCGCACTTACAGTGCTTAGCCACCGTGCAGTTCGCGTCGTCGTTAGAATTTGAAAAATGCGCCACTTTATTGCCAGGCATAATCGCGAGAGGGGAAACGCAGCGGAACGTTCAAATTGTACAGCTAGGTAAATTGTTAAGGGATATTTCCATGGGACGAATGGCCGATCGGTCGCAGCCGTTCAACGAAACGACTGCGCGATACGGAGCTAAAATTTATCAGACGTTGAATTGCGATTAATCGTCCAGGTATTCGAACGAGCCTAAGATCGGTAGGTAAGCGCGTACAAAGGCTGTGCGCGGCTAAAGCCAACGTTTGACTTTCGATAGGCAGCTATTTTTATTCCATGGGGTGCCACCAGTCTGCATTTAAGAATCTGTATTTAACTCTTCACTTTTCTAGCTTGGTACGTTCTAACGAGCGCGTAAATTAGTTAAGCGCGTACAAAGGCGTTTCTACGATCATCCAGCGTGTCGCTATCAGGAACAGGTTACGTTCGTATTTTATGTCGCCATCGAGATGTCGAATGCGACGCGACATTTTTGCACAAAACGGGAGAAACGGCAGCAACGACGACAGTCCCGATCATTAAAGATGCATCAACACGATCGTCTTCCAGGAGCGCAATGCCTATCTACCGCAAACACCAGGAAAGTGTCTCCCGATGATCGCGAATACCGGTTCCCGGACAATACGGTACAGCTTCGTCCTACCTACGGACACGCGCTTGCGCATCCGCGTTTCTTCGTACGTACGAGTACACGCGTATTTTTCCTTCGAAGCGTGGGTCGTATCCTCTTTGCCTCTACCGATTTTTCGTTCTTTCCGTATAACCGTAGAAGATAGGTAGAGGCAGAAATTTGTCGATGTATGTATACAATACGCGTGACTAATTAATTCGAGGAGCATCGATCGATATTCGATGTCTCGTCGAAAATTCCATTCTTAAAACGAACAAAATAATAAAGTAGTCGCTAAAATCGATCTCGTGTTTATTCGAATAACTTTTTTCGAAAACTTTAAATCTTGATTATTTCTCGTATTACCGAAGCAGTGGTGATAAAACGAATCTACGGATTCACGACAGACAGACTGTCGCCGATGGCTGTTAGTTATACCATTACGATTTCGACCCTGAAAATTCGATAAATCGACCATGACGATCGAGCTCATTGCGCTTTCTCGTTTTCGTGGTACTTCCAACGGACTCGTGCGAACTGAAAACGATCTTGTAGAACGGAAAGTATGCTGGTACGTAATTTCGAGAGACGAAAGAAGAAGCTCGCGATTGCCTCGTAGACGACGAAAAGAATCGACGAGAGGCGGCGACGTCCAGTCGCCGGATGATTACGAGATCTCGATCGGCTCGCCTTCCGATAATTATCGCTGATTATTACCGAGGCAGCGATGACTCAGGGATGAACTGGCAGAAAGACGAGCAACGACGATGGCAAAGGCATGCCCATCGTGCCTGTCTCGCGGCGAATTCAACCAAGTACCGAAGCTAATCGCGCGAGTCACGATCGCCATTTTACGTCGGGTGACTCGCGTTCGATGCGTGCCGCGGACTCCAGCTACGAGAAGATATCGATCGATCGATATCGAGAGTCCATCGTCCGTGCGTTGGGAATCGCTTCGGCGAGTTTCGATAGACAGGAAAGAAGGAAGAAGAGACAGTGGATGATCAAACATTTTGACGGTTTCTATGAAAAGTTTCGTTTTGCCTCCCACGTCTGAGAGTTTATGCGAGCACGCCTTCCGTTTTTTCCGGAAAATTTACACCGATCTTCGCGAACTTACGATCTCTTCTCCGAATAAACCTATGGTAAGATCGAGATCGCGCCATTGAGCACGAATTATTTTGTCTTGTTTTTTAGTATAAATTCGAATTACGTTGCCAATGCTAATGGAAAGTGAAATGTTTTTCAAGCCACTATTCGATCTTTATTAATTTATCGTTACAAAGATTTTTCCATTGGTAGCATCACCCGATGGAAAGAAAAATCGTAAAATTAAAGTAATGAAATCGTTCGTTTTACTGCGTACGAATTTCGGTCACCATAAAGTCATTTTAGTACTCCCCTATCGAATCGAGACAAAATCATTCTTACATATTATTTTTTTATATCGTACGATAGAATCTATACTTTGCTAAATCGTCGAAAGTCTCTCCTGATTTTCGACGATACTAATGTCTCTGCGTGGGTACGTGTGTATATGTATATGTATATACGTGATTCGCGTCAAAACTCGATGCGGTCACACCGTGTTCTGTTTCGCCCTAGGTACCCGTATGTCAACAGTATCAATTTGTCGAACTACGGTCGTTCTTTGTTATTCCGTGTGGCCTAGATATCTCCTATGTAAACGATGTTATTGTCAGTTCCTCTTCGGCCGTAGACGCGAGAGAATGCGCGAAATAGAACTCATAATTTCGTCGCGATTTTTGCCTAGTGAAATAAAGCAAAGTGATATCGTACGTGTTTTATCGTTATTTATATCGCATCGTCCGATCGTGGATACCAATCATCGTCTTATTTTCGAGGTATGCTGACACGCTTGATTGCAATCTGGAACTCCGCGGCGTCTCTCTTACCTCTTCCGGACATTTAACAAAAACGCGTGAGTCTACGATTTCGTACAATACACAGAATTCCGTATGAAAAACGTTCCGTTGATTTGAAATGTGTTTGACTTATTGAAAAACATATTGATTATACCACGCCCTTAACATCGAACGATCTTTGTAAGAACGATTTTCTTTAGTAACTTCAATCCTCTTTTGAGAAATATTCCTTATATATTTCTATTTTTTATATCGCACGGTGTACGATATAAAGAACGATAACTTGATAGAAACATACGAAAGACGTAAAATAATTGTAGAAAATATCGAGGAATAGGTAAATGGACGATCGAGAGAAGATAGTCGAGGATAATCGTGACGCGACAAGTGTATAAAATAAATTTCGAGATCAGTCGAGCTAGGAAAGATTCTATAAGGAAGAAGAGGAGAAAGGAACGGGAAGATTCATTGATGAGATTCATAGGTGTACGATTACAAGATCGATATCGACCGACCGCGGTTTCTTAAAGGAGGATCAAAGTTGGCTGGACGTATCGTTATCCTGGTTCAGACATCGACGTAATTCGACGTAATGATCGTGATTCAGCTTCCATACGTTGATGGCGGTGGCGGTCTTATCGGCGAACACGGAAAACTTAATGGTCCATCGTTAAGATATCGTTGCGGAGGTAAAACGTTTTAATTGCAAGTGCGAACTTACAACACGCCTACTTTCCCAGCTTTCGTGCCGCGAGGTATTTCATTATTTTTTTGCGCTCTAACCTGTCGGTTATTACGTCTTATAACGGTATTCGTTTATCATCTAGTCGAAAGACAATCGACTCTGCTCGATGGGTGATTTTTTAAATTATGATATCTATCGAATTGGCAAGAAAGTGATTTCATTTTCTTAGTGAGAAATCCAATTTTGTATACAAAGAAAGAACTTTAATCTATTACATATCGTATATTTTGTTCAATGACCTTTTCCTATCTTTCTGACAGCTTCATGATTCATGATCATAAGACTGACAGAAATTTTAAAAAAAACATAACATCTATTTGCAAAAACCGAAATTACTTTCTTGCGACCCAATAAAACGTTTTCATTTAACCCTTTGACCGATGGGTTTTATTTTAGTTTTCATTTCGAAAAAGGCAGGTTTTTTTTATTTCGGATAATAAAATAAATACTTATTATAAGGCAGTAAATAACAATTATTTTCAGTTTTTATTGATGCTTATGTTTTTAGTGAATGGTTAAATCAACAAAAACAGACCTACGTCGCGATCTTTGCAGTAAAATCTAGTTTCCTTCCGGATTTTTTTATTGTTACTGTCTCTTGTGTGTGTCTACTGTGAAAGCACAGTGCCCGTACCAGGTACAGGCAAATCAGGCAAAGGGTTAATTTGCATTTAACATCGAGCGTTAAAAGTAATACCAACGAATAATTCTTTTTTAAAGGACTAAAGTGAAAAATGCCATGTCTAAAATAGCGTAAAATCAATTTGACCGTTATCGAAGGTTGCCATAGTGAATTTTAACTCGCTATTACACGTGGACATTCTCCTCGATAGCCTAGCCCAAGAATCTAACTAACTACGATGGCGTCGCAATTACGTGGTAGACGAAGAGAAGGAAGAAGGAAGGATTCGCGCCATGTGTCGTAGGTACATAAAGTATAGTCGCGATACTCTCCTTGGATGAACCGTTAGATCGGCCTTCCCATCTTGCAGCTGTTACTTCTAAAGAAGAAGAGCCGCCCGATATGCAACGATCGCGTCTCGTGGTATCGTTCGACGCGCAATTTTTCTCGAATTTACCGGGGCGAACGACGAAATCTCGATCGACAGACCGTTGCCCGTATCTTGCACTCCTTTAAATTTCTCGTTTTATCCTTTAAAACCGATAATATCGACCGCGAGCTACTACTTACGGTACGAGTTAACGTGAGATCAATTGGAGAAATCGATGGAAAATGTCGCGGGATACGCGAATTTACGCGTGCTTGAATCGAAATTCCGTTAAATAGCGTTATCTCAACTTTTCACGTTGAAGCTTTCGACCACTGCATTTCTACGTACTATATGTGCTCAATACATACGTAAAGAGGTGGTTGGTAACGATGGGAATTATATCGTCCAGTAAATATTAATTAACGTATCGAAAATGTATCAGTTTCTTTATTTAAAAACGAACAGAACTTTTCAGTAGACCAAATACCGTGGAATAATTTCGTGAATCCGATAACGACACGGCATTTATTTTTTATTGGCCCTTGGATCCGTTGCGACCGAAAATAGTTAAGAAAAACGATCATTTAAGTACGACGACGAAGCCAAAAAATGGCTGGCGTCAGTGGAATTGCATTCTCTTCCGTATTTATTCTAAATTATTTAATTAATAAAAACCCTCACGCGTTCCAACGTGCGAGATCGCGACTACGAAGTAAGAAGACGCAGCAGTGAAGCCGGTCGGGGCTCGTCGAGTCACGTCGGGTTTCTTTCGGAGTCCGGTACCCCCACCACCGTCCTTACGATTTTTTATAAAGACGTTACGCAGCGGGGCACAATCAATTGGGCGGCAGCCGCCAGCCAGAGTGGATCAGTGCTCGAGGTAGGCTGAGAAGGAAAGGATACGAACCCAAAAAGACGATCTTGTCGAGGGGTGAGCCCCGAAGTGGAGGGGAAAAGAGAAAGATTACCCCAGTACGGCAGTCGGAGAGGGGATATGGATCCAGTAAAGCAGTCTCCCCTTTTGAAATCGTGATTTTGTACGATGAAACGTGTAAATTTATTAATTATTAATGAAGTAATTTATTACATTCAAAAAGAAATGTAATTCCATCGATGCCAATGACTATATAGATATTTGTAATGTTTATAGATTCTACGATATTTGGAGAATGTACGTTTTAAAAAATGGACGTAATTTGACTTTACAATAGGCCAATATTCGCAGATCGTCTTCAGCATCGAAGAGATTAAGATTTCTATCGATATTTCCGCTTCGATGTGCCTCTCGTATTTTTTATTTCTCGTATAGAAAGTCGAGCTCGTTCGAAACGATCTTTAACACGGAAGCCATTACCATGCCTCTTACTCTAGCTCCGAGGAAGAAGCTCACTCGATGTCGCTATTTTCCAATGAGAGCTTTACGCTCGTCGTAACGAAACCCTGTGATTTCTCCTACGAAAAGGGAAGACTCGAGTTAACGACAATGACTCCGATCCATGGAAATTATCGCGTGCGTGTGTATTTACCATGGAATGATTATGGGGATAGGTCGAGATCCACAGTCGCGTCTTTCGATATTTTCCGATACTATCGTTGCTCTACCACGTCTCCTCGTCGATCGTAAATTCATAAAGCGAACGAAATGCGAATAGATAACCTCTTTCTCGGTCCGCCCTTTCTTTCTCGATTCCCGAAGGTCGATAACTTATAGCCGATAACCCTTGCATCATTTTGCTCCTTTAATACGCGATGCGATTCGATCGAACATCGAATAATTACCAAAGATTATTGTGATTGACGTCACCAGTCAAATGACGTCTACGAGATCGCATAAGGGTAGGGTCTATTTTTTTTTAGATGTTTAGTCTATCCTAGCGTTTTGCTGCGCAAAGTTCTCTGCTGTTCGAGCGCTTGGCCTTTTCTTTTTGTAGTCTTCGTTTGGGCACCGTGCAGTAAGCACGAAGTTATATTATTTTATATTAAGCTTTCGCTTTATCATTACGGCTGTGTACTTTACTCTGCTCCAAAAACCCAACTAAGATCGACGATGGTATCGAGACGAGCTCCACGTCGAAGGATCCGTTGCTATCGATTGAAAAGATTCAGTAGAACGACGATCGATAGCCCGTAATTCGAAGAAGTACTCTCGCGGATATATCGAGCTCGTACGAGCTGTTCTCGTTAGTCGTTTCGTTTAAAGCTATCGGATGATCGTGGATGTTTCGTGACAACGCACGGTTTTAACCTATCATTAGGAAGACATTCCGAGTTGTCTTGCCGAGTTGGCTCGCCGACGTAGTATTTACTCACCGTTTATCTTGCGCGAATCTCGCCATCATTTTCACTCTGGAACGTCTTTCTCTCTCGGGGCCACGTTGCCCTTTCGATCATACGCCAATTCGTAACGACGATCGGCGTTTCGCGATAATCGTAGCGAAAAGACAACGAAAGTATAACGACAGCACGGACATACTTAGCTTCGGTTTTAATAAATTCATGGGTATTCTCGGAAGAATGAAAAAAGATCGATCGTTCTAATTTGAAGACACGACGCTTGCAATTTATTAAGGGGACCAGAATTTTCGCCATTATTTTCAGATGGTCTAGTTTGAGTCAGTCTGTATCCATACGCGGTGGATAATAATTTACGAAAGATGAGAAGATGTGTTCAAAAATACTACAAAAAAATATATTTTGTGATTTTATGAATAGTTTTGTTTTAAATAAAGTAGAATATTACACTAGAGAATAACGGCTTACTTCCTGGTCCCCCTAATATTTGGGTTCGTTCCGAAAGTCGATTTCCATGCGTCGATCAAAGATTTCATTTCGATTCGATTCTTTCTTAACGCCTTCGATACGTCGTTCTTTCGTTCGGACGGCTACCGATCGGTAGTCAACGATGAATATTTTTAAGACGATGAAAGAAAAGTCGTCTCGGTCGTTTATCTCAATCGTCGCTCGATCGTACGACGTTCAATCATCGAGGATAGGAGTACCAGTTACCGACTTCCTGCCTACGAGGACGAAGTCGCTTCTATTCAAATCCGAGACACACTATCGTGACCGTGTCACGCGTACAATCGGTACTCAGGGATGGTTACCGGACGGGGCGCGTCATTCTTTCAAGTCGGACGTATCTCGGTCGATCGCGTCAGTCATTCTTCGTGCGTTATCTCGTCCGCGTCTCGTTCGAGACCCCACGTCTCTTATCGTCCATTGCTTTTTTTCCTGGATCTTCGTCGTAGTCTCGAAATTACCTGGCAAAGATCTCGAGGACAAGGGGAGGGGTGTCCAGATCCGGAATGTCGCGTAGAAAAGTACCGAGGTAGTTTTCATCGATTATCGCGCGAATGCTGGAAGAAAATGAGCAAAAGGAGATTACAAAGGAACCGGATTGGTGCCGAGATCGGTGTCAACTTGACTTCATCAGTTGGAAGTGGCGACAGCAAAGAGAACGTTTAATTGAACGCTTTGTTGGCGCGTACCTTTTTGCCGCGGCGCGACGTACATTTGCTTTTCTTCTGTCGTCGTGCTCGCGACAGAAGGAATGCGTTTCCCCGCGCGATTACCTTCCACCGAGAGTATATAAGGAGGGATAATGGAAGGAAGGGAATTCTTATCTCGCGAGATATCCAATTAAAAGATTTCTCGTATTCCATCCCTACGGTAAGGGTCCTTGCCCGCCTTCTCGATAGACGGAGAGGAAGAATTCGATCGGAGGAAGAAACCTCAACTTCTGCGCCGTTGAAATCGCCCTTTTCGTTTCTACCGGTCGTCTCCCACCCTTTCAACGAACCGAGTGGGTGATTTTAATCGATGCGTCGTTTATAGCGAAGTCGAGCTCGAGACATGCCACGCACCAGGACCGAGATACTATTGGATATGTACGGTCACGCGGAAGCCGGCATTTCTCGTGCATACGTGGCGTGAGTCTTCCCATCTTCTTTTATCTTCTTAGTCGAAGTTTCGGGATGCGAGGGACGTCGATTATGCGGTGATACGGTCGATGATATTATTTAAATTGCACGAAGATCGCGATACTGGCTAAAAGTTTGCGTTTCTATTGCAACGGAACGAATGCGAAACTCGCGTTACTAGTTTCTCGTTAACGACTATCGAATAGATGCGACTGATAAAAAATAAAGTTAGCGTTAACTCGAAGGTTAACGGAGGTTCTACGAGAAAAGATCGTCTTCACGATTCCGGAGCGAACGCGACGATCGCGAGCTAGACGAGGCAAATGGTTCGACATGGGGTTGCAAAATTTTGTTCCGCGTATGATAAAGTCTTCGATGCTCGGTCGTTTTACGTGGTACGACGGGGCATTCGACGTTTTTAATTCGCTCCCTGTTTGTTTTTAATTAAAGCGCCGAGTAAACGAAATTCAATTTGCCGTGATTCGCGGCTGATCGACCACGACGGAGAATCGAACTGGTGAGTTCGATCGCGGTTGGAACTGAAAGATCTTATCACGATCAACTTCGTAACGTTTTATGACTTTGTTATTACGATGAAAACCGGTATTTTAGCAGGCAATTAGTATGGTCGGCGTAAGGGAGAACCCGCTATGATGTACTCTCTCGTGGAAGGATGGAAACGGAGGGAGAGCGTCGATCTATCTTTTTATCTCTCTCTCTCTCTCCTAATCATCGCGACACTCGTCGCGTTTCTCTCGAACGTACCCGTACGTTCCTTCGTGTTTCAACGGAATGTAAGAAGGTAGAAGTCGTTGTTTGTACTCGTGTAACGCGCGTTTTACGAAATTCGTCGAGGCGTTGTTCGCGCGTGAACGTAGAAAATACGAGACGAACGTAGACGCATGGATTGACTCTCGTCTTTTACTTTTTATTGAAATTACTTGAGAAATTACTTTCCCAAGTAATATTGTTTTTTTTTTAAAGCGTCGAATAGAACTCAATTTTTGTTGTACAAAGAACGAACTTTAATCAATTATGTATTTTGGTTTTGGCACGACGATCTCTTGCCGTCTTTCCGGCAAATTCACGATTCGTAATCGTCAACTTCAAGATAAACGCCATCCGTTCGTGAAAGACGAATTCGTCGTCTTTCTTTCTTCCCTTTGGGACTGCTTCCGGCTAAAAAGAAGAGTGACGTTCCGCAGCGCGTTGCGCGTCCCGCGAAAGAAAATGCATTTAACGCTTCTCTTGGTCATTAGGGGATCACCGAACTTCATCGATCACTGTCGATCGGCCAGAAGTTCGCAGCAAAATCGTTTTTGTACGTTGAAAGCGCGGTTGAAACACGCGTCTTGCAACGAAGTTAAAAAGAATCCCGTCGACGGCGGCTTCTCGTTCGTTCGAACACGTACGCGTTCGGGCTTCCAGAAAATGTTTACTCGAACGGCCATTTTGTCGATCGCCACGACGGAAGCGTGGCAATGACTACGAAAATCATTCTCGCGCGCGTCTATTCTCCTCTTCCTTCGAGGACAGCGGCGAGGGCATTCATAGGCTTCCATTGTCTCTTGGTAAACAATGGCACCGTGCATCGTCGTGCCCCTCGTAGCAGAGATCTCGACGTCGAGGTCTCTTTCGTCCTAGCCGTGGTTTCTTCCTTCTAGCGCGATCAGCGAAGAAGCCATTTTCGTCCTACGAATTCAGCCTCTCGCGTTAATCTTTAACCTTTCGACTGCGACGCGCTCTCGGAGGAATCCATCGATACGGACGACGCGATATTCGCGTGTGAGTCGCTGTGACTGGTTGCCCACGGACTAGCGCTGATAACGGAATACTTGCGAGTAAATTAAAAATATGCATTTTTTATTTATTTTACGTAACTCTTTAAGCTATTTATACGTTTCTTTAATAAAAATAGGTGGTAGTTGAATATAAGGAAAGAAGTGGAAAATTTCGTTTTAAATTAGTGAGGGACATTAACGAGGAACAAATTCACTTCGACGATTTTAACATAACGATAATAAAGATAACTCGGTCAAAGCACTCGGTACAGTCATAGCTTTTTATATTTATAATAAAATTCCCAAATAAGACACAATTTTTCTGGCCACTGGATAATAAATAATTGATTTCAGAAGCCATTTTGACTAACTTCGTATTCTAACGTTACTCGTTGTAATAATCGACTCGTATTCGGTAGCAGGCGCTAAACGATAACGATAAATATTCGTTTGAAT
>JAITYT010000075.1:2658781-2672972 GCA_025433975.1 Liostenogaster flavolineata
GGTTCCTAATTTCATCGCGTTTCTCCACTTTTTGTTTTATGGAGTTAATCGATCCGTGCACTGAACGGCTCGTATATCGATAGACTCGTGAAAGCGTATATATACGCCTTTAGCAGTCAAAGGGTTAACAAGGACGTCCGCTTCTCTTTTCAGATGCGTGGCTGGAATGGCAGAAAAGTTGCGCGAGGCGTCCGTACGTGGCGATGTAGCGAGGGTCGCTCGTCTACTCGACGATGGCGTCAAACCGTTACCCGACGAGGTAAGCTAATCTCTATCGTTTCGTTCTATAAATATTTTATTTTTTTATTTTATTATTTTATTTATTTATTCTTCTACTTCAAACGTCTCTCTCGCGGTCATCTTTGCTATCGTTGCGACATCCTCGGCGCCGGCGACTTTCTTCCTCCGCTCGTGTCGCGTGCGAGCCGCACATTTCTCATGGAAGAAACGGGCGTTAGGAGAGACGCGAGGGCGTACGTTCGACCTACCGATTATTCGCGCGTTCGTTATGATTCTCTCTTTTCCTCATTCCCTTTATGCCTCCGCGCACCTTAATTGCATCGATGCGATTAATAGCCGGACTCTTTCTCGCCGTCATCGTCGGCAGCTCGATTTTGAACCGTCGACTTCCTCGGCTCTTGGTCGATTTCAATTTAATCTCCGTTTAAGTTTCCACCGAGACGAATCGTCGTTTTTAAAGCGAAATCGACGTGATCGCGATGAAAGTCCCGCAGGTTTATTCGTTCGTAAGAATTCAGAATCGAAATATGGACTCTTCACTCGTTACGCGTAATATTCCGCGTAATTTCTGTTTACTTTGTTTTACTTCGCCCTATTTACTCGATCGATTTATCGTTCAGGCGTTCCGGATAGAAAGTTGGCTGCTCCGAACAGCGAGAAACAGGATACTGGTACCGTTACGCGCGGATCGCCCGATGCGATTCGATTTAGAATCGCTAGTCGACGTAACTACGGGCACGTCCAATGAATTTCTATCGAGGAAATCGTGCAGTCGAAGTCGTTTCGAGCTTACTCCCTTTAATTATCGCACGTGACTCGAGGAACGACCGGTTACACTCTTGGAATTTCGCAAGAGTGTCGTTTCCGTGCGGCAGACTCCCAAATTGACCATAGGATAAACGTTGACTTCGACAAGGCATGTCGTCGATTTTTAAGAGGCGACAAATCGAAAATCTATCGGAGGATTTGTTTTTTGCCAAGAGCGTAGCTTGGTCAGCGGATCAATAAGCAATTGATAATTAATAGCCGCTAACGGGTATTCGAGTTGTAGCAGCCATTTTGTCGAATTAACGTGGCCTTAACACGTCTAACGAATTTGTAAGGCGTTCAGTTCACGTCGTTTCGAGGTTATATCCTTTAATTAACGCACGTGACTCGAGGAACGACCGGCTAAGCTCTTGGAATTTCGTAAGAGTGTCGTTTCCGCACGGAAGTCTTCTGAAGCGATCAAAGGGTAAACGTTGACTCCGATCGGAAGATTTGCTTTTTGCCAAGAGCGTAGCTTGGTTGACGGATCAATAAGCAATTGATGATTAATCTTTTGGAAGATCGCAGGGTGTCGTTTTCACAAGGAAGTCTCCCAAAGTGACCAAAGGGTCAACGTTTATTTCCATCAGGAGTCGCCAAAGGCTCAAGGTCGATTTCGACAAGGAGTCGTTGATTTTCGAGGATCGACTGGAGGATTCCTTTTTCTCGAAGGTTACGATGCGTAGCTTCGTCAACGAATCAATTAGCGATTCGTAATTAATAGCCGCTACCGGGTATTCGAGATGTAGCAGCCACTTTGCCCGTTGTCGAATTAACTCCCGCGATCGAGTGGTACGCGACCTTAATTAGCGAGAACACGAGAATCGACTCGAACGCAAGACTCGTTTGCGAGCGTTCGAGGGGTTGCACGACGATACCGCGGCGGGCCGCTTCGCCCTCGATCTCGTAGCATCTTTTGATACGCTTCCATCTCCTTACAGAATGGACGAAGTCCGATATCTTTGGCCGCTGCCAATGGACACGTCGACGTGTGCGACGCTTTCCTACGTTTACGCGATGCCGACGTTAACGTCGTGGACAACGTGAGTATCTTTGCTTAGTTTCTTAGCGCGTTTCCGTTGATTCTTCGTCGACACGGTGCCGTCTAGCACGCGAAAATTCTCACTTTTTTACTCGAATCCGGACCTTCCTGAATCTTAACGAACGCGTCGATAATGGCCGCAAAAAACGGCCATCTTTTTTTTTATCTTAGTCTTTTGAGCTCGTCTAAGAGTCCATCAAATAGAACAGCCATCAACGATCGCAAAGTGGCACAATACGTTTGTCTCTTTATATTTAGCAGTCGTTTTCTCTCGCATTCCTTGTCAGGACCCAATCGTGCCTGCACGTTTCACTGAGCGCAAATGGATCTCAACTTGTGCTACGCAGACCTAGAACAAAACGCGAGTCCAAAACGTGTACATTTTTACCGCCACGAGCTTTTTCCTCTTCCTTGGTGTTGCACGAACGGATGAATACGCTGATTTTTGACCCATCCGTTGCGCGATCTTTCGTTCGCTCTTTCTCGATTAGTTCTGAATCTTCCGATTTGTCGTGACTGCACAGTCGGCATCAGCGACATCGTATTACACTCACGCAAGCTTTATTAGCAATATAAAGAAGCGTCACGTCAAGGAGCGGTTCATCGTCATCGCTTAGCATTGGCTTGGTCTTTCTTGGGCGATTTCCTTAACCCGAGCAACGATTTATCTCATCAAAGTTTTCCTTTCGACGAAATATCGTTCGTCTCAGAGAAGAGATTCGATCACGGATCTTCGTGTCTCTAATCAATTAGGAAGCTTAAAAGATATCGTCGCGTGTAACCGACGAATCATCGTCTTTTTAGGCCAACGGGTGGACTCGCGTTCTCGCGATCGAAACCAAAGACGAAGAAAATTCCCAAGGCGGACTACGACAGAGCGACGCATCGCCTTGCAATTGGCCGATAACTCACGCACCATCGGCGCGTCAGTCCGGTAATATATCAATGCGATTATCCTGAGTAATGAATACCGCGCGAGATATAATTACTCCCGTAATTATGGGTGGCACGCAGTCGACGAAGCGAAAAATATTCTCCCCGGGCGCGGATCCGTCCTTTCGTTTTACTCGCGCCGAGACTACGTCGGACTCCTTCGCGCTTTTACGTACGATAGCAGGATTCCTCGATCGATCGAAACGCCCGTTACTTAACGTTCGTTTACCTAACGGGCGCACCGAAAAAAAATATTGTATTATTAATCGCGCTCTTACCTTCTTCCATTCGCTAAGCAACCGGCAATTATCCCTACGCGCCGATACATTACGGTTAACCATGGTTAAGGACGAACGAGAAGTTATATTCTTCCCGAGAGCGGTGGAGCGTTCGGTCTCCCCACGAGGCTGGTAACGTACGAGAATCGAGTGTTACGCGAGCCTTTCGACATTTACGAGTTCTCTCGCGAAGGAACGAGCAGTTGCCTACCGCGGATCTTCCGCTTAATGACGTTAATTATTAACCGTATCTCTTCGAACGAATCTTCGTCCTAAGAAGGTCCCACTGGCTCGAGAGATCTTCAAAAACGCACGGTTCTTTGACTCCGATCGTCTTTCTCCGTAATGTGGGATTGAGAAGATTTAGGAGTGGGTTGCGCGTGCACAGTTGATACATACGGTTAATCGATAGTCAAAGTATTTATTTAATAATGCCACGCAGTGCAATACTTGTTCCGTACCAAGCTGAACGTATTTTAGAGCCGCTACTATCCCACGCTCGATGCTCAGCGCGCAACACTCTCTCTACAGTCTTTTATTTATTTTTTATTTTCTAGTTTTATTTTTATTTAATAGTTATTTTATGTTCCGATAACATCCGCACGGAGTTGCGTTAAAATGAAATAGTCTCCACACGCATGTTTCTGTGAAATTAAATCGTAAGGCAAGGGGTTAACTGCTTTTACATCCCTTTCCCAAGTTACCGATGACAGATCGACATCGTCATTAGTAAACTAATTCCAGGCATTGACATTAATCCCTCGTCGTATCTGGCTGTCTTAATCCTTTCGGTAGAGAAGAGCTGGCCGCGGTTAAACATTCGTGGTACGAGCAAATTTTCCACAAGAGCGGTTGCACCGTACGCCAGCGTAAGCCGTGAAAACGTGTTTTGAGGCATTTGTGGGTGATGGTTATTAATAACATCTTGACTTCACACAAAACGATAATGATTTACCGCTACTGCGCTAGACTTACAATACTACTATAGTACAATTTAACAGAATATTACCTAACATAACAGAGACAATAACGACGATTATAACTAACTATCCACGGTCTTCGTACGTACGATCGCTAGGTTTTATCGGAGTTCGAAATTACTTTATTATTATTTGCATTGCTGTCTAATTCTCTTTTTTTTTGTTGATTCCTTCTGGCATCTTTCGTATAAATATCGTTCGTTTTCTATTTTGGTTACTAGAAGGAATCTATCTATCGTTTCGGATGGTCGTCGCACATTCAGACCACGTCAGTCACCGGAGACATTTAACGTGTTAAACGTAAAAAAAAACGATTCTAAAATGTTTGTACTGCTTTATCGTACCCGGAGAACGATTTCCATGGATGCGCCAACTTTAGACGACGGTAGTATCAAAAGGGTTAAATATCCAATCCTATGGTAATTTCCCTATGACGATCGATCGATCGATCGATCGATCGAGGAAAAGGAGGAGCAGGAAGGGCAGGTTGAGAGACAGACGGATCGTCGAGGACTGAAAGACGTTTTCGCACTCGGCAGGAATTAGTCGGCCAATCCATCGATTCGCCGTGGTCGTCCTTTTCCGCGTCGGCGTCGCTGTCGTTCGTCGTCGATCGACGTGGATCGTTCGAAAAGCGTGTACGGATCTTTCTTGCGATTCTCCTGGAGCGTCGAGACGCGCCGCGAGCTAACTTCGTAAATAAGATCGGAACGAAGGCGTCGCCTTCTAAGGATATCAACGACGATTTAACGAACGGAACGACGGCAAGAAAGGAGCTTTTCTATGTTGTTTCGAGCGGTCACGTATATGCGCGCATCTTGTTTACGGTGTTTTCTTTTTCCGTCGTGTCGATCTATCGAAGCGTCGTAAGCGGTGACGGCGACGCTCCGCGGCAAGGGCTCGACTTTATTCCCGATAAGGCTTAATGGCGCACCAGGGCGACCACTTACGCAGCACGATATGCATGTACGCGTTACGTACGTGCACGGACGCTCTTTTCGAGCCCTTCGACTTTCGTCCGTCCATTCGTCTTCGTTTATTTCTTCGTGATATTTCGAAAGGCTACGTCGAAGGTTGGAAACGATCGCTCCTTCTCCCTCTTCCACGCCTATCTCCAAGGGAATCATTATTACGGGATAGCCGTGAGTAACGTCGTTTTTCCATCCAACGCAACATTTTATTTCGCATCTACAATTATTTTATCTCTGCAATTATTTTACTTAGACGCTTTAAATTGAAATTTAAGTCGACAGGAAGCGCGCTCGCTTAACAGGACTATCAACGTATTTAACCTTTTTTCTTTCGCCCGTTCTTACCTCGCCGTTCGCGAACGCGTCTTCCAGACGATTCAATTGTCCCCCGATTATTATTATTATTATTTTAACGCGGCGGAGCTCCTAAGCCGGCCTTTAATTAGCACCGCGAAGTCGCACGAAGGACGGCGGTTATACGGTAAAAAACGACTCACCCGTGCGCTTAACCGTGTCTTTGGTACGAGACGCGATTTTAACCCTTTTAGTTTCGCTTTGTATTCGCGTACGAGCGGGCTCTTTAATCGCGAAAGAGGTCGCATATTTTACCGGGACTTCGAAATAAGACGCTTCTTCCTTTCTCAAACGACAAGGACGAGAACGTTTGAAAGATCGGCGCAACGAGAGCTTCGAGACGCGTGACGAGTTGCACGTTGCAGCGCTCGAAAAGCAAAAAACCACACTCGTCGGTCTTATAACACGTCGGCTGACAACCTTCGAAAGATAGCTGTGAAAATTCCACGAAGATCCGACGTTTGGTTCAAAACTTACAGTGGTTTTAGCGAAACAAAAGAATTTCGCGTGTCGATGAAACGTTGCTTTTTGATGAGAAAAAAGACCGTCGAAACGAAAGCTTGGCTTGATAAGTGTTATCCGGACTTAAATCCGGGTAAAAATCGACCATTGCCGACTGGTTTGTTAAACTTAAACGTGGTCGTACGAAGACCGACGATGCGGCACGTTTTGGTCGCTCAAAAGAGGTGTGGTTACATCGGAAAACATGAAAAAAGTCCAGAAAATTGTTTTGACAAATCGTAAAGCGAAGATACAGGAGATAGCCGACACTCTAAAGATATCAAAGGAACGCGTAGGCTTTATTTTGCATTTGCGGTCATTATTCTTAGACCGGGAACTTATCAGCCGATGTGTTAGGAAATACGTTAAGCAGGAAAACCCGTCGAAAAAATAAAACACGAATTTTCGCCGCTAACCTCTCTCTAACCGCTAAAATCTCTCGGTTACCTAGACTTTCTATCCGAGATTTATGCTCGAAGTTAGCACGGTCCGGTCATCGTCGTCTCTTTCCTCTTCCTTTTTCAGGGATTCCGCCGCGAGGAATTTGGCACACATTCTCCTTCGCTCGCGCACACACGCGATAGCTTTTGCCGGGCCTGGGTGTTACGAAGGCTATAATTACGAGAGGCCTTTGAAATAGCTTTTTGAAGAAACACGAGCGATACACGAGCGGTTCCACCCTCTCCGCGGACTCTATTCGCCAGTGCGATGTATTCGCGCTTGTCGGAAGAGTAGCGAATTACGAAAGAAACAATACGATCTTCGTCGATTTCGTAGATCGTTCGATAAATTCGCTTCGCAATTTAATCGGAATTATCGAAATTGCAGATAGACGTACGTCGCTAAAATTCGGCGAAGAACAACGGGAGAAAATTATTTCGACGCTGCCGCGGCGTAAACGTCGATACGAAAAAAATGTCGCTTTTTTGCGCAGCTAACGCGAGTCGAGCGCATCGCTTTCGAGGCTGACACGAGGAGGGTAACCTGGTATTACGGATCGTGGAAGCGGGTAGAGGTCCGCGGCTCGTCTCGGCTCGAGGCAAGAGAATTCATGGCCGAAACGGAAGGTTTAAAGACGTTCTCGTGTCTGGAACGAGGCTCGTCTCGGCTCACCTCGACTCAGGCTCGACGTTGACGGAGTCCGTCGTTCCAAGCGCGCCAACGAAATAAAACGATTTAACCCTTTGCGGACGAGAGGCGACTCGAGAGGCGCCTCTCAGGCGTCACGACGTTTTAGACGACAATTCGAGAAAAGAAAATTTTTGGAGGAATGGAAATCTGCTTAATTAATTCCTATACTCTCCATAAACTTGTAAAAAAAACAGAAGGACAAAAAGTCGCATAAACGTTTACAATTTATACAGACTTTAGTAGACCAATTCAAAGGAGATTTTCAGCAACAACGAGACGGAGGATAAATCAGGCTAAACGAAAAGCTGTTGTAAGGTTTGTTCTTATCGGGAAAAGACCGGGTGGAAGACGCGAAATAGTTTTAAACTAAAAAGGCTTGACGAACGTTCCATAAATAATCGGGCGAAAAAAAAATGCAGAGCCTCGCGTTACAAAATTTGATCTGTAAAGGTGTAAATATAGATAACGCGTTAAAATAGAACATTTCTGTAAGTTAACTTCTATAAAAACCCATTTTATTTGGCCTGTAAGGCACTCATCGCGTATGCCTAAAATCGTCTCGAGTCGATATCTCGTCCTACCGAAAAAGTCGTCGTCCGCAAAGGGTTAAAAGCGCCGTCGCGTCCTCTCGCGGGTAGCTGCCTTCCGCGCGTAAAAAAAGAAACAAACGCGGAGGCGTCGAACGCGGATTTTCTCTGTAATTATACCGACGCGTGAATAAGACAAATTGCCGCGATGGCTAGTATGCGATTACGTTAGCGAATTACGCTTAGCCAGTCGTCGACGTTACGTTAATGTCGATGCCTCGTCCATCGTTAGCTCGCTTACGTATTATCCTCCTCGTCGTAACTTTCGCTTTGCGAATCCTTCGAATATCCTCTTACTCCCCCCCTCCCCTTCCTCTGTACTCCACCCGTACTCTAATCGCGATTTACGAGGACTTTTTTTATTCGAGATGGATCCACAGCCATCGTCGAGCGATCATCGATGGCGCTCGTATGCGCGTTGATGAGTATTTTTCTCCCTCGTTCGGCTTGGCGATCGAGAAGTTCGTGGAACGAAGACTTTGGGGGTCTTTCATCGGTTTATACGGCGAAACGACGGCCGAAGAGTCTCCAACGAACGATCGAAAGATTTTTGCCGGTCGGTGCGAGGCACAGCCTTTATATGGGTTCCTTTGATAACGCTTTATGGCCGATAGAGGATAAAAAAGGCGTCGTCGTAGACGCGCAGCGCCCGACACTTCGTAGATTGAGACGTCTTTTAATTCGGAACTTATGCTAATAATCGGGCGCGATCTTAATAAAAATGCCGAATTTATACATCGAGTTTGCTGGCTCGTGGAAATTGGTTTCGCGAAGGTACAGTCCCGAGCAAGACGGCGAGAGGGAGCGACGAAACGCCCACGTTTTAACGATACGACTTCCTCGTATTTTTAGACATCTCGACAGCTTCGACCCTTTCGGTGCCGCGGATGAGCGTCTATGCGTTTGGTAAACGTTGTCGATGTTGCTCGTGGACACGCACTTGCATTCGTCAGTTTTTTCTTTCGAGCTCTCAGCAGTCGCAACTTCGGCTGATGATCCGTGAAGTCGACGCCGAGAATTTGAATAAGTCAGTCGGTCGATCGATCGATGAAAATGATCAGTGTACGGGACGAATATACGCGTATTTCTTAGCAAAGACTCTAAAATTAGGTCAGCCTTCGAGAAATAAACAAATAGGATTTTCTGCATTTTTTAACAATTTTCAAACGATCAATTTTAAAGTTCCTATTAAAATAACTTTCGCGTTGTTCAATTTGACACGACCGAAAAACGGCGATTGCAACTTGGTCGCGTTTCCTGCAATCGATCGACGTAGTTCGCACCGATGAAAAACTATTCCGTCACACGGCACCCTTTAACCGGAAGTAGTCGGGTTAAAGATCGGCATCGCGTGTACCGGTCGTCGAAGAACATCGATTATCTTTATCTCACGGCCGAAATTACGTCTACAATCGCGCTTCAACGAGTTAGCGATGAAGAGTGCCGCGCAGGTTCTACTAATTTTTATATTTCTATAAAAACTTTTGTTGCGAAATGATAAAGTAGCATCACCGCTGATGAAAAGAAGTCACGCGTACGCTACAACGGCCAGCAAAGTGTCAATAGTTCCAAAAATGGCATCGCCATTCGTACGAACGACTTCGAACTGGAATTTCGATCTGGCTGGCATAGAACGCACGTAGTTCCTCAAAGGCGCGACGAGAACGTATCGCGGTTAACCGGTCGAAACACCAAGGAAAATACTCTTCGACGATACTGTACCGGTGGATCAGCACGGTCGTACGCATACGCGTGTGTTGGCGTACGTCTGGAACAATGATACCAGTTTGACTGGTGTGGTTCTCCCACCACGAGGAAAAGCAGCGCACGCACTGTACCCGGCAAGGCAGTGTAGTAGGTTGGCGTCCTGTTGCTGGTTGGTGCATCCACTGCATCGCGACGTATGCAAGCGAACGAGCAAGCGAGCAACGTTCTCCCTGTGTGTACCGTGTACACGTATCGCGGATATCGTCGCCGTGACTCTTGGAGGGCCGCTTGATAAGCCGTCGTAACGCCCGTTTGAACCTTGCCTCGAACGACCCTTCCTTTTCTCTTATTTTCCTATTTTTTTAAAACCCTTAACAGCACTTAATAACCTTCCAACGGCGTCCATCTTCTCGCGTACAACTCGCTCGTGCGTCGTCTTAATTACTTCGTCGTCGATCACTTACTTCGACACTTGGAATTCGAGGAAGGACAAAGACGAGAAACTACCTTTATCTTTCTTTTATATTCTCGTGGCGGATTCTTTTATCGTTGGTGTCACGCGCAATTCGTAAAACGACGAAAGGATCATCGACGTACGCGGGAAAAGGACGTAACCTAGGAGCGGAGTTGACCCGCGCGGCAGTCAATGAACGCCGACTGTTTACGCTACCCACTTCGTTGTTTGCAAACCGGTTAGCGAATTACGTTAGCCAACAGATATCGGGGTGCCGAGTGTTGTCGCCAGTTCTCGAGATATTTGCCAACATCGTTGGTCAAACAATAGCGCGGAGCAAGACCGTCCCGCCTTTGCATCTTCTCCTACGCGCTTTCTTTTCTTCGTCGACCGATTCAAATATCGAGATAGCGGACTGTCGGAATATTCTCGCGATTTTCCAAATACGACTGTGTTCGAGTCGAGCACGTCGAACTCGCGTTATCGTAGATAACTAAAATATCAAACGTCGTAAAATAAAAGACGTTTTCCTTTGAAATCGTTCGATCCTCGTCAGATTAAAAATTGAGCGCACATAAGCGATGCCGAAGTGGAAAGTTTCTTTTCGGCATCGCTTACGAAGTATTTCGAGTATCTAAAAAACAGAGTCACGAAACATCTTTTCTGCGTCAGAGAGAAAAGCTAGGAACGAGCTCGTATTCGCGGAAACGCGTATGGCTTCTCCATTATCGTAGATAAGTAAAATATCGAACGTTAAAAGACGTCTTCCTTTGAAATCGTTCGATTTCGAGATCCCAGATATGTGTCTTGTCGAGATCGAAAAATCTCGAGCATCGTCCAAAACATTGATAACATTCGATCCTCGTCGGATTAAAATCTATATACTTCGTTTCTGAGAAAATGAAGAGATCTAAAAAACGGAGATCATCGAGTTTATACGAGACGTTGTCGCTGCAATCGTGAGTCAAAGAGAAAAGTTTGGAACGACACGGTATCGACGGAAAGTGGCGTGGAAGAACGCCAGCCCCTCCATTATCGTAGATAAACCATCGAACGCAAACGAGTTTACGCCACGAGTTACTCGGCTATGTTCTACACGCGTCTAGACGCGAATGACGTATTAATTCGCACTACTTGCCTGTGATCTTGTTACGTCGATAGATATAATAAATCAATTTCCAAGCGAGCTCGTATTTAGGAAAAAGGAGAAGAAAGTAAAAAAGGAACTCGTTATGTTTCGGTGCGCCTGTTGGCGATGAAGTACGACCGGAACGCCGCGACGGAAGAATTTGCAAAGAAGTGCATTAACTACACGGACATTATCGATACGACCATTGGTCGTTGGAAATCGCGTGAGGGAATAAGAAGAATCGTCTTTACCCTGGTCGTGGCGATTCCGTGTCGCGATCGTGTCAACTTGACGACTTTCGCTTTTGAGAACGCATCTTGCACTTAGTCGAAAGGTTTACATTCGCACAGCCACTCTCAGACGTCAATGTTATCTCGTTCGGGACGCGCGTTTCGTCGGTGATCGGTTATGAAGCGACACGGAAACGTCTGCGTTTCGAGCAAATTCGAATCGTACGGCATCGAACTCTCGAGCTCGACTCGTCGACGTGCATCGAACTCCCGCGAGACTCGACGCGTCCATCTCTCCCTCTGTTTCTTTTCCGCCACGTTCTTGACCCTTGCAGCGCCCAAGAACGATACATCGTCGTTAGTAAGACTCGTGAAAAGTGCCGACGACGATAGATCGTTGCGCGTACGACAAGGTGCCTGACGAGGAAACTATTTTGCGTTACAACTCGAAAGCTACGAGCGATGGAAAGGAATCGTAAATCTGAAAGTTCTTTCGCGAAAGGATAGATCGTTCGGTAAGAGATTTATTCCTTGATCGAACAATTACAAAAGTTACAAAGGAATTATCGGTAACTTCTTTTTTATCCCTTAACGAACGAATGCCGTCACATTCGCGATATTATAAATACTCAAAAAGAATCGAATGCCGCCATACGAATATTGTTATTCGTACAGGTACGAATTTATTTCTCCTTGTTCGTCAAGGGTTAATTCATTTTTTCGAGTAGAATAGAATCTTGATCGATACCTCTCGGATGCTTATGAAAAAGAAAACCAAATGTTTTATTCCTTTTTATAGGAATAAAAACTTCGTATCATTGTTAAATCGTGCTCCTACATTAACGAAGCATTTGATCCCGTAACTAGCAATGTCTTTGTGATACTCGCAAAAATAAATTGACGTTTCTCACGACGTATCTTTCCAACTTTCTATTTATTTATTTATACATTTATATATATATATATATATAGAGAGAGAGAGAGAGAGAGAGAAAAAAAGACGAATAAACGATACATTTTTCGTTTTGTACGACAGCCATTTGCATCGTTCCAATCTCACCTTTGATAAGGGTGATCAAGCTTTTACCTCGACTCTTGTCAACGTCAACGAATCTACTTCGATCGGAAAAAAAACGGCCGTGCACGCGTCGAAATTCACGTCGAATCGTCGCGTGACTCGCGTGCGGCGAAAGAAGAGAGAAAAAAAATATCGAAAGGTAAAAAAAGGCGCGTGTTAAACGATCGAACGTACGAGCGGAATGCGTTTGACGAGATTTCCGTCGCGATCGAACGAATCGAGTTGTCCTCTTTCGAACGAACGCGATTCTTCGATACGCCGCGAGGCCAACATCCGGTGTAACGGCATCGACATCGACTCCAGGTGGATTCTTCGAGAACATACGTACGAACGCACGCGGTTACGTCGGTGTTTAATAACCGCGGTGATATCTTGTCCCTTCTTCTCGCACCTGCCCGCGTAAATTTTTGCATTACGCGATAGCCGCGAGCGATTCATCGCAGTCGATAAATCCCATCGCAACGAGATAACGCAAACTTACGAATCTCGTTCTCCTTCGTTACCGATTATCCCGATTACGGTCCGATCTCTTACGATCTCCATTTGGCGGTCTCTTTTGAAAATGCGACCGGTATCAGGCCGGAACTCGTACGCTTTTCAATTTCGACGCGCGTTTCAATTTTTCGCGTGGTCTTGGTCGTTAATGCGCTCCGCGTTGAACGCTTCTCCGTACGTCGTTGCAACGAACATTGTGTAAATGCATGTAACTCAAGACGTAGGCAGATCTCGTTCGTTATCGCGTAAGGTTGGCTTCGACCCTTCATTTTCCGAGAACGCAATTGCGACGTTACTCGAAGGAAACCTATAATTTCCGAGGTACCGATGCCCACCCGACGGTGGTTGCGAGCAATTTACAAACCCGTATTTAAATACCGCTCGGTCGCGTCGCTTATTTTTCTCCGAGAGATCCCTTTCGATTCGTTTCATTCGGAACCTTTACGAAGATTTTCGAGTTCTTTCGCGCGAACTTTCATATATCGTCGTACGAACGACGCGGCTAGCTCGACGAACATACCAAAAGAAGGTTGGGTGAAACGAAGCAACGTGGGTAGGTCGATACGATCGACGATCGTTCCGTCCCGTGGAGGCGCACGATCATTCAAAAGTCATTAAAATCGGTTCAATTACCGTAAATCTTACGATTAATCCAGTGGTGCGACTACGTAGAACGGCTGGTAAGTGCTCGCACCAACGAGTAAATAACGACGTATCTCTGGTCGCCGGTAGCGATACGGTGCGGTGGAACACATCGTCCCTAAGCGCAAGAACCCATTTCGCGCGAGCGCGATTGCTCTCACTTCCGATTTCTGCGCGTATATTTTTTTTTACGTTTACCTAGGTATTCGTTATGTACGTTCGTTAATGTTCGTGATACGCGTTTTCGGTAACGATAATTTCCAAATTACGCGAAGAAGAATCCGTAACGAGATCGATTGCTATTTTTTTGCCATTTGATGGGTTGCCATTTTTTATTTCCACGTGTACATTTTTTTAAGTCTATCTAAGTATTCGTTATGTACGTTCGTTAATGTTCGTGATACGTATTTTCGGTAACCATAATTTCCAAAGTACACGAGGAAGATTGTTGTCGTTTTTTATTCCTACGCGTATGTTTTTTTAAGTATATATATATATGTAAGACGACTCTTTATATAGGACAATAAATTAAACACTATTTCGTTCCTCTGTGAACAAAAGAGACGACAATTAATGTTCACTCTTATCTATCTTTATACTTTAATTCTGAATCTATATAATCTATCTAAATC